>CM060966.1:63994285-63996785 GCA_030765045.1 Tenodera sinensis | reverse complement strand
GAAAGAAAGAATTGAAGAAAGAAAGAAAGAAGGAAAAAAAGTAAGAAAGAAAGAAAAAAGATAGAAAGAAAGACAGAAAGAAAGAACGAATGAAAGAAGGAAGGAAACAAGGAAACAAAGAAAGAAACAGAGAAAGAAAGCAACAAAGAAAGAATTAAAGCAGGAAAGAAAGAAAGAATTCAAGAAAGAAAGAAGGAAAGGAAGAAAGCAGGTAAGAAAGTAAGAAAGAAAGAAGGAAGCAAAGAAAGAAAAAATCAAAGAAAGACAGCAAGAAAGAAAGAATTAAAGAGGGAAAGAAAGAAAGAAGTGAACAAAGAAACAAAGAAAGAAAGAAAGAAAGTTAGAAAGCAAGAAAGAAAGAATTAAAGAAGGAAGGAAAGAAAGAATTGAAGAAAGAAAGAAGGAAACGAAGAAAGAAGGAAAGAAGGTAAGAAAGAAAGAAGGAAAGAAAGAAAGAAGTGAACAAAGAAAGAAAGAAAGCAAGAAAGAAAGAAAGATAGAAAGCAAGAAAGAAAGAATTAAAGAAGGAAAGAAAGAATGAAAGAAGGAAGGAAAGAAGGAAAAACAAAGGAAAGAAAGAAAAAGAAAGAAAGAAAGAAAAATAGAAAGAAAGGGAGAAAGAAAGTAAGAATTGAAGAAAGAAGGAAGGGAACGAAGATAGAAGGAAAGAAGGTAAGGAATAAAGAAAGAAACAAAGATACAAAGGAAGAAAGAAAGAAAGTAAGAAAAAGGGAAGAAAGAAGGAAAGACGGGGAGAAAGAAAGAAGGAAAGAATGAAATAAACAAAGAAAGAAAGAAACAAAGAGTGAAAGAAAGAAGGAAAGAAAGAAAGAGGGAAAGAAAAAAGAAATAAATAAACAAAGAACGAAAGAAAGAAACGAAGTTAGAAAGCAAGAAAGAAACAATTAAGGAAGGAAAGAAAGAAAGAATTTAAGAAACAAAGAAGTCAACGAACAAAGAAGGAAAGAAAGTAAGAAGGAAGGAATCAAAGAAAGAAAGAAAGATAGAAAGAAAGAAAGAAACAAACTAAGAAAGAAAGAAGGAAATAAGGTAAGAAAGAAAGAAAAAAGTAAAAAAGAAGGAAAGAAAGAAGGAAAAAACAAGGAAAGAAAGAAAGAAAAAAGAAAGCAAGAAAGAAATGAAGAAAAAAAGAAGGAAACAAAGAGAGAAGGAAAGAAACAAAGAAAGCAAGAAAGAAAGAAGGAAAGAAACAAAGAAAGAAAGAAACAATTAAAGAAGGAAAGAAAGAATTGAAGAAAGAAAGAAAGAAAAAAGAAAGAAAGAAAGAAAGCAAGAAAGAATTGAAGAAAGAAAGAAGAAAACAAAGAAAGAAGGAAAGAAACAAAGAAAGAAACAAAGAAACAAAGAAAGAAGGAAGTAAAGAAGGAAAAAACAAGGAAAGAAACAAAGAAAGAAAGATAGAAATAAAGATAGAAAGAAAGATAGAAATCAACAAAGAAAGATAGAAAGAAAGAAAGAAAGCAAGTAAGAAAGAAAGAAAGAAACAGGGAAGGGAAGAAAGAGTGAAAGAAAGAGAGAAAGAGAGGAAGATAGGAAGAGAGAAAAACAGAAAGAAAGAAACAAACAAACAAAGAAAGAAGGAAAGGAAGATAGAAAGAAAGAAGCAAAGAAAGAAAGAAAGGAACAAACAAAGAAAGACAGAAAGAAAGGAAGAAAGAAAGAGAGAAAGAAGCAAGGAAATAAAGAATAAAGAAAGAAATTAAGAGAGAAAGAATGAAAGAAAGAGAGGAAGATAGGAAAAGAGCACTAGAGAAAGAAAGAAAGATAGAAAGAAAGAAAGAAAGAAAGAAAGAAAGGAAGGAAGATAGAAAGAAAGAAAAAGAGGAAGAGAGGAAGAAAGAAAGAAAGATAGAAAGAAAGAAAAAGAGGAAGAAAGAAAGAAAGAAAGAAAGGAAGCAAGAAAGAAAGAATGAATGAATGAACAAGTGTACGAATGAATGAAAGAAAGAAACTAGGTTAGTAAGTAAGAAAGAATGAAAAAAATTAAACAAATAAAGAAAGAATGAACGAAAGAAAGAAAGAAGTTAAGAAAGCAAATAGGAAACAAAGAAAGAAACAAAGAATGAATGAATCAATGAATGAAAGAAAGAAAGAATATAAGAAAGAAAGATAGAAAGAAAGAAAGAAAGAAATATGGAAAGAAAATAAGAAAAATAGAAAGAAAGAAAGAAAGGAAGAAAGAAAGAAAGGAAGGAAGAAAGAAAGAATGAAAGAAAGAAAGCAGGCAAGTAAGAAAGAAAGAGGGAAAGAAAGAAAGAATGAAAGAATGAAAGAAAGAGAGAAAGAGAGGAAGAGAGCAATACAGAAAGAAAGAAAGAAATAAAGAATGAAACAAAGAAAGAAAAAAGGAAAGAAAGAAGGAAAGAAAGATAGATAGATAGATGATACATGGATGGATGGATGGCTGGATGGATGGATGGACGGATGGACGGACGGACGGACGGACGGACGGACGGCTGGCTGGCTGGCTGGCCGACCG
>CM060966.1:63971785-63991785 GCA_030765045.1 Tenodera sinensis | reverse complement strand
ATAAAGAAAGACAGAAAGAAAGAAGGAAAGAAGGAAAAAACAAAGAAAGAAAGAAAGAAAGGAAGAAAAAGGAGAAAGAATTGAAGAAAAAAGGAAGGGAATCAACAAGGAAGGTAAGAAAGAAAGAGGGAAACAAAGAAACAAAAAGAAAGAAAGAATGAAAGAAAGAAAGAATGAAATAAAGAAAGTAATAAAGAAAGAATTAGAGAAGGAAAGAAGGACGGAATTGAAGAAAGAAAGAAGGAAACGAAGAAAGAAAGTACGAAAGAAAGAAGGAAGCAAAGAAAGAAAGAAAAAAAACAAAGAAAGAAAGCAAGAAAGAAAGAATTAAAGAAGGAAAGAAAGAAAGAATTGAAGAAAGAAAGAAAGAAGGAAAAAAAGTAAGAAAGAAAGAAAAAAGATAGAAAGAAAGACAGAAAGAAAGAACGAATGAAAGAAGGAAGGAAACAAGGAAACAAAGAAAGAAACAGAGAAAGAAAGCAACAAAGAAAGAATTAAAGCAGGAAAGAAAGAAAGAATTCAAGAAAGAAAGAAGGAAAGGAAGAAAGCAGGTAAGAAAGTAAGAAAGAAAGAAGGAAGCAAAGAAAGAAAAAATCAAAGAAAGACAGCAAGAAAGAAAGAATTAAAGAGGGAAAGAAAGAAAGAAGTGAACAAAGAAACAAAGAAAGAAAGAAAGAAAGTTAGAAAGCAAGAAAGAAAGAATTAAAGAAGGAAGGAAAGAAAGAATTGAAGAAAGAAAGAAGGAAACGAAGAAAGAAGGAAAGAAGGTAAGAAAGAAAGAAGGAAAGAAAGAAAGAAGTGAACAAAGAAAGAAAGAAAGCAAGAAAGAAAGAAAGATAGAAAGCAAGAAAGAAAGAATTAAAGAAGGAAAGAAAGAATGAAAGAAGGAAGGAAAGAAGGAAAAACAAAGGAAAGAAAGAAAAAGAAAGAAAGAAAGAAAAATAGAAAGAAAGGGAGAAAGAAAGTAATAATTGAAGAAAGAAGGAAGGGAACGAAGATAGAAGGAAAGAAGGTAAGGAATAAAGAAAGAAACAAAGATACAAAGGAAGAAAGAAAGAAAGTAAGAAAAAGGGAAGAAAGAAGGAAAGACGGGGAGAAAGAAAGAAGGAAAGAATGAAATAAACAAAGAAAGAAAGAAACAATGAGTGAAAGAAAGAAGGAAAGAAAGAAAGAGGGAAAGAAAAAAGAAATAAATAAACAAAGAACGAAAGAAAGAAACGAAGTTAGAAAGCAAGAAAGAAACAATTAAGGAAGGAAAGAAAGAAAGAATTTAAGAAACAAAGAAGTCAACGAACAAAGAAGGAAAGAAAGTAAGAAGGAAGGAATCAAAGAAAGAAAGAAAGATAGAAAGAAAGAAAGAAACAAACTAAGAAAGAAAGAAGGAAATAAGGTAAGAAAGAAAGAAAAAAGTAAAAAAGAAGGAAAGAAAGAAGGAAAAAACAAGGAAAGAAAGAAAGAAAAAAGAAAGCAAGAAAGAAATGAAGAAAAAAAGAAGGAAACAAAGAGAGAAGGAAAGAAACAAAGAAAGCAAGAAAGAAAGAAGGAAAGAAACAAAGAAAGAAAGAAACAATTAAAGAAGGAAAGAAAGAATTGAAGAAAGAAAGAAAGAAAAAAGAAAGAAAGAAAGAAAGAAAGCAAGAAAGAATTGAAGAAAGAAAGAAGAAAACAAAGAAAGAAGGAAAGAAACAAAGAAAGAAACAAAGAAACAAAGAAAGAAGGAAGTAAAGAAGGAAAAAACAAGGAAAGAAACAAAGAAACAAAGATAGAAATAAAGATAGAAAGAAAGATAGAACGAAAGAAGGAAAAAACAAGGGAGGAAAGAAAGAAAGAAAGATAGAAAGAAAGAAAGTAAGAAAGAAAGAAAGAAAGAAAGAAAGGAAGAATGAAAGAAAGAAAGGAAGAAAGAAAGAAAGAAAAACAAAGAATGAAAGAAAGAAAGAAAGAAAGAAAGTAGGAAACGAAGAAAGAAGGAAAGAAGGTAACGAAGAAAGAAAGAAAGAAAGTAAGGAAAAAGGAAAGAAAGAAGGAAACAAGGAAAAAACAAGGAAAGAAAGAAGGAAACAAAGAAACCAAGAAAGAAATGAAGAAAAAAGCAGGAAACAAAGAAAGAAGGAAAGAAAGATAGCAAGAAAGAAAGAAACAAAGAAAGAAAGGAAGAAAGAAAGAATAGAAGAAGGAAAGAAAGAGAGAATTCAAGAGAGAGAGAAGGAAACGAAGAAAGAAGGAAAGAAGGTAAAAGAGAAGGAAACAAAGAAGGAGAGAAAGAAAGAAACAAACAAAGATGGATAGAAAGAAAGAAAGAAAGAGAATGAAAGAAAGAGAGAAAGAGAGCAAGCAACTAAGAAAGAAATAGAGAAAAAAAGAAAGAAAGAAAGAAGGAAACGAAGAAAGAAGGAAAGAAGGTAAGGAAGAAAGACGGAAAGAAAGAAAGTCAGAAAAAAGGAAAGAAAGAAGGAAAGAAGGAAAAAACAGCGGAAGAAAGAAAGAAACAAGGAAAGCAATAAAGAATTGAAGAAATATAGAAGGATACAAAGAGAGAAGGAAAGAAAGAAAAAAGAAAGCAAGAAAGCAACAAAGAAAGAAACAAAGAAAGTAAGTAAGAAATAAATAGAGAAAGAAAGAAGGAAAGAAACAAGGAAAGAGAGAAAGAAAGAATTAAAGAAGGAATGATGGAAAAAACAAGGAAAGAAACAAAGAAAGAAAAAAAGAAAGAAATAACGAATGGAGGAAAAAATAAGGAAAGAAAGAAAGAAAGATAGAAAGAAGGAAAGAAAGAGATAAATAAAGAAACAAAAAAGAAAGAAAGAAGGAAATAAAGAAAGAAAGAAAGAAAGCAACAAAGAAAGAAAGAAGCAAAGAAACAAAGAGATTTAGAAAGAGAGAAAGATAGAAACAAGAAAGAAACAAAGGAACAAAGGAAGAAGAAAACAAGGAATGGAACAAATAAACAAACAGACAAATAAAGAAGGAAAGAAGGCCAGAAAGAAAGAAAGAAGGAAAGAAAGAAAAAGAAGGAAAGAGACACAGTAAGAAAGAAAAGAGAAAGAAATAAGAAAAGAAGGCAAAAAAAGGAAATAAAGAAAGAAAGAAACATAGAAACCTAGAAAGAAAGAAATTACGAAGTAAAGAAACAGGAAAGAAGCAAAGAAAGAAGCAAAGAAGTAAAGAAAGAAAGAAACTAGAAAGAAACAAAGAAACAGAGAAAGAAGGAAAGAAGGAAAGAAGGAAAGAAAGAAAGAAACAAACAAAGAAAGAAGGAAAGAACGAAAGAAAGAAAGATATTAAGAAAGAAATAAAGAAACAAAGGCAAACAAAGAAACAAACAAAGAAAGAAACTACCAAACAAACAAAGAAAGAAGGAAAGAAGGAAAGAAAGAAAGAAGATAAGTAAGTAAGTAAGAAAGAAATAGAGAAAGAAAGAAAGTAATCAGGAAAGAAAGAAAATGAGAAAGAGAGAAATTAAGAAAGAAAGAAACAAGAAAGAAACAAAGAAACAAAGAAAGAAGGAAACAAGGAAAGAAACAAAGAAACAAACAAACAAAGAAAGAAGGAAAGAAGGCAAGAAAGAAGGAAAGAAGGAAAAAACAAGGAAAGAAAGAAAGATAGAAACAAAGAAAGAAAGAACGAAAGAAAGAAAGAAGGAAAGAAAGAACGAAGCAAAGAAAAAAAGAAATTAAGAAAGAAGGAAACAAGAAAGAAACAAAGGAAAAAAGAAAGAAAGAAGGAAAGAAACAAAGAAACAAACAAAGAAAGAAGGAAAGAAGACAGTAAAGAAAGAAATAGAGAAAGAGAGAAAAAAGAAAGAAAGAAAGAAGGAAAGAAGGAAAAAATGAGGAAAGAAACAAAGAAAGAACGAAAATCAGAAAGAAAGAAGGGAAGAAGGAAAAAGCAATGAAAGAAAGAGAGAAAGAAAGATAGAAAGAAAGAAAAAAGTAAGAAAGAATTGAAGAAAGAAAGAACGAAACGACGAAAGAAGTAAAGAAGCTAAGAAAGAAGGAAAGAAAAAAAGAAAAAGAAAGAAATAAGGAAAGAATAAAAACGCAAGGAAAGAAAGAAAGATAGATAGAAAGAAAGAAGTCAAGCAGAAATAAACAAGGAAAGAAACAAAGAAAGAAAGAAAGAAAGAACGAAGGAAGGAAAGAAGGAAAAAACTTGGAAAGAAAGAAAGAGAGATAGAAGGAAAGAAAGAAAGAAAGAAAGAAGGAAACGAAGAAAGAAGGAAAGAAGGTAAGAAAGATGGAAAGAAGGTAAGAAAGAAGGAAACAACGAAAGAAAGAAAGAAAGATAGAAAGATAGAAAGAAAGAAAGAAAGAAAGATAGAAAGAAAGAACGAAAGAAAGAAACAAAGAAAGAAAGAAAGAGGGTGAGAAAGAAAGAAGGAAAGTAAGAAAGAAAGAATTCAACAAGGAGAGAAAAAAGAAGGAATTAAAGAAAGAAGGAAAGAAAGAAACAGAGAAAGAAATAAATAAAGATAGAAACAAGAAAGAAACAAAGGAACAAAGAAAGAAGGTAAGAAGGAAACAAACAAAGAAACAAACAGACGAAGAAAGAAGGAAAGAAGGCAAGAAAGAAAGAAATTAAGAAAGAAAGCATCCAGAGAGAAACAAAGAAACATACAAAGAAGGAAAGAAGGCAAGAGAGAAAGAAAGAAAGAAATTAAGAAAGAAAGAAACCAGAGAGAAATAAAGAAAGAAGGAAAGAAGGAAAGAAAGAAAGAAACATACAAAGAAAGAAGGAAAGAAGGCAAGAAAGAAAGAAGGAAAGTAAGAAGGAAATAGAGAAAGAAGGAAAGAAAGAAGGAAAGAAATAAAGCAAGGAAGAAAGAAAGTAAGAAAAAAGGAAAGAAAGAAGGAAAGAACGAAAGAAAGAAAGACATTAAGAAAGAAATAAAGAAATAAAGGCAAAGAAAGAAACAAACAAAGAAAGAAACTATCAAACAAACAAAGAAAGAAGGAAAGAAACAAAGAAGGTAAGTAAGTAAGTTAGAAAGAAATAGAGAAAGAAAGAAAGAAATAAGGAAAGAAAGAAAATAAATGAGAAAGAGAGAAATTAAGAAAGAAAGAAACAAGAAAGAAACAAAGGAACAAAGAAAGAAGGAAACAAGGAAAGAAACAAAGACACAAACAAACAAAGAAAGAAGAAAAGAAGCCAAGAAAGAAGGAATGAAGGAAAAAACAAGGGAAGAAACGAAGAAAAAAAAGAAAGAAGGAAAGAAGGAAAAAACAAGGAAAGAAAGAAAGGTAGAAACAAAGAAAGAAAGAAGGAAAGAAAAAGAAAGAAGCAAAGAAAGAAAGAAATCAAGAAAGAAGGAAACAAGAAAGAAACAAAGGAAAAAAGAAAGAAAGAAGGAAAGAAAGAAACAAAGAAACAAACAAACAAAGAAAGAAGGAAAGAATACAGTAAAGAAAGTAAGAAAGAAATAGAGAAAGAGAGAAGAAAGAAAGAAAGAAAGAAAGAAAGAAGGAAAAAATGAGGAAAGAAACAAAGAAAGAACGAAAATAAGAAAGAAAGAAGGAAAGAAGGAAAAAACAATGAAAGAAAGAGAGAAAGAAAGATAGAAAGAAAGAAAATGGTAAGAAAGAATTGAAGAAAGAAAGAACGAAACGACGAAAGAAGTAAAGAAGCTAAGAAAGAAGGAAAGAAAGAAAGAAAAAGAAGGAAATAAGGAAAGAATAAAACCGCAAGGAAAGAAAGAAAGATAGATAGAAAGAAAGAAAGAAGTAAAGCAGAAATAAACAAGGAAAGAAAAAAGAAAGAAAGAAAGAACGAAGGAAGGAAAGAAGGAAAATACTTGGAAAGAAAGAAAGAGAGATAGAAGGACAGAAAGAAAGAAAGAATTGAAGAAAGAAAGAAGGGAACGAAGAAAGAAGGAAAGAAGGTAAGAAAGAAGGAAAGAAGGTAAGAAAGAAGGAAACAACGAAAGAAAGAAAGATAGAAAGAAAGAAAGATAGAAAGAACGAAAGAAACAAACAAACAAAGAAAGATAGAAAGAGGGTAAGAAAGAAAGAAAGTAAGAAAGAAAGAAAGAATTCAACAAGGAGAGAAAAAAGAAGGAATTAAGGAAAGAAAGAAGGAAAGAAAGAAAGAAACAAAGAAAGAAAGAAAGAAAGAAAGAAAGAAAGAAAGAAAGAAAGACAGAAAGAAAGACAGAAAGATGGAAAGAAAGAAAGAAAGAAAGAAAGAAAGAAAGCAAGAAAGAAAGCAAGAAAGAGGGAAAGAAAGAGAGAAGGGAAGAAAGAAAGAAAGAGAGTTAGAAAGAAAGAAAGAATGAAAGAAGGAAAGAAAGAAGGAAAGAAGGAAAGAAAGATAGAAAGAAAGAAAGATAGAAAGAAAGAAAGGAAGAATGGAAAATAGAAAGAAAGAATGAAAGAAAGAAAGACAGAAAGAAAGAAAGAAAGATAGAAAGAAAGAAAGAAAGAAAGAAAGAAAGAAAGAAAGAAAGAAAGAAAGAAAGAAAGAAAGAAAAAAGAAAAAGTAAGGAAAGAAAGAAAAAACAAAAAAGAAAGAAAGAAACGAATAATGAAAGAAAGAATGAAAGAAAGAGAGGAAGAGAGGAAGAGAGAAATACAGAAGGAAAGAAAGAAAGAAAGGAAGATAGAAAGAAAGAAAAAGAGGAAGAGAATAACAAAGAAAGAAATAAAGAAAGAAAGAAACAAAGAATGAATGAGTGAATGAATGAATGATAGAATGAATGAATGAATAAATGTACGCACGAATGAAAGAAAGAACGAAAGAAAGAAAGATAGAAAGGAAGAAGGAAAGAAAGTCAGAAAAATAGAAAGAGAGAAAGAAAGGAAGAAAGAAGGAAAGAAAGACAGAAAGAAAGGAAGAAAGAAATAGAGAAAGAAAGGTAGAAAGAAAGCAAGAAAGATAAATACAGGAAGAGAGGCAGAGCGATAGACAGTTAGAAAAAAGAAAGAAAGAAGAAATGAAAGAAAAAAATAAAAAAGAAAGAAAGATAGAAAAAAGAAAGAAAGAAAGAACGAAAGAAGGAAAGAAAGATAGAAGGAAAGAAAGAAGAAAAAATAGCAAGAAGGAAATAAAGAAGGAAAGAAAGCAAGAAAGGAAGAAACAAAGAAAGAAAGAAGGAAAGATAGACAGAAAGAAAGTAAGAAATATTGGAAGAAAGAAAGAAAGAAAGAAAGGAAGAAATAAAGAAGGAAAGAAAGGCAGACAGAGAGAAAGAAAGGCACAAAGGAAGAAAGACAGAAAGAAAGAAAGATAGAAAGAGAGAGAGAAAGAAAGAAAGAAAGTAAGGAAGAAAGAAAGAAAGAAAGAAAGAGAAGAAGAGAGCAAGAGAGAAAGACAGAAAGAAAGAAAGAAAGAAAGAAAGAAAGAAAGAAAGAAAGAAAGAAAGAAGGAAAGAAAGAAAGAAAGACAGAGAGAAAGATAGAAAGAAGGAAAGTAAGGAAGAAAGAAGGAAAGAAAAATAGAAAGAAAGAGAGAAAGAAAGAAGGAAAGAAAGAAAGAATGATAGAAAGAAGGAAAGAAAGAAAGAGAGAAAGAAAGAATGAAGGAAAGAAAGAAAGAAGGAAAGAAAGAAGGAAAGAAAGAAAGAAAGGAACTAAGAAAGAAAGAGGGAAAGAAAGAGAGAAAGGAAGAAAGAAAGAAAGAAAGAAAGAAAGAAAGAAAAAAAAGAAAAAAGTAATACAGATAGGAAGAAAGAAAGGAAGAAAGATAGAAAGAGGGAAAGAAAGAAAGAATGAAAGAAAGATAGAAAGAAAGAAGGAAAGAAAGAATGAAAGCAAGTAAGAAAGACAGAGGGAAAGAAAGAGAGAAAGGAAGAAGGAAACAAAGAAAGAAAGAAAGGAAGAAAGAAAGAAAGAAAGAAAGGAAGAATGAAAGAAAGAAAGAAAGAAAGAAAGAAAAAAAGAAAAGAAAGAAAGTAGGAAAGAAAAATAGAAAGAAACAAAGAAAGAAAAAAAGAACAAAAGAAGGAAACAAGGAAAGACAGAAAGAAAGGAAGAAAGAAAGAGAGAAAGAAAGAAAGGAAGGTACAATCAAAGAAAGAAAGATATTAAGAAAGATAGGTAGAAAGAAAGAAAGAAGGAAAGAAAGAAAGTAGGAAAGAAAGATAGAAGGAAAGAATGACAGAAAGAAAGATAGAAAGAAAGAAAGAATAAAAGGAATAAAGAAAGAAAGAATGAAAGAAAGATAGAAAGAAACAAAGATAGAATGAAAAATAGAAACAAGGAAAGAAAGAAAGAAAGAAAGGAAAAAAAAGAAAGAAAGAAAGAAAGGAAGAAAGAAAGAATGAAAGAAAGAGAGGAAGAGAGGAAGATAGAAAGAGAGAAAGAAAGAGAGAAAGAAAGAAAGAAAGAAAGAAAGAAAGAAAGAAAGAAAGAAAGAAAGAAATAAAGAGAGGAAGAAAGAAAGAAAGAACCAAAAAAGGAAGAAAGAAAGGAAGATGGAAGGAAAGAAAGAAAGAAGGAAAAATCGATAGAAAGAAAGAAAGAAAGACAGAAAAAAAGAAAGAAAGAAAGAAAGAACGAAGTAAAGAAAGAAAGAGAGAAAGGATGGAGGAAAGAAAGAAAGAAAGACAAAAAAAAAGAAGGAAAGAACGAAGGAAAGAAAGAAAGAGAGATAGGATGGAAGAAAGAAAGAAAGAAAGAAACATAGCAAGAAACAAAGAAGGAAAGAAAGAAAGAATGAAGGAAACAAGGAAAAAACAAAGGAAAAAAGAAAGAAAGAAGGAAAGAACGAAACAAAGAAACAAACAAACAAAGAAAGAAGGAAAGAATACAGTAAAGCAAGTAAGAAAGAAATAGAGAAAGAGAGAAGAAAGAAAGAAAGAAGGAAAGAAGGAAAAAATGAGGAAAGAAACAAAGAAAGAACGAAAATAAGAAAGAAAGAAGGAAAGAAGGAAAAAACAATGAAAGAAAGAGAGAAAGAAAGATAGAAAGAAAGAAAATGGTAAGAAAGAATTGAAGAAAGAAAGAACGAAACGACGAAAGAAGTAAACAAGCTAAGAAAGAAGGAAAGAAAGAAAGAAAAAGAAGGAAATAAGGAAAGAATAAAACCGCAAGGAAAGAAAGAAAGATAGATAGAAAGAAAGAAAGAAGTAAAGCAGAAATAAACAAGGAAAGAAACAAAGAAAGAAAGAACGAAGGAAGGAAAGAAGGAAAATACTTGGAAAGAAAGAAAGAGAGATAGAAGGAAAGAAAGAAAGAAAGAATTGAAGAAAGAAAGAAGGGAACGAAGAAAGAAGGAAAGAAGGTAAGAAAGAAGGAAAGAAGGTAAGAAAGAAGGAAACAACGAAAGAAAGAAAGATAGAAAGAAAGAAAGATAGAAAGAACGAAAGAAACAAACAAACAAAGAAAGATAGAAAGAACGAAACAAAGAAAGTAAGAAAGAAAGAAAGAATTCAACAAGGAGAGAAAAAAGAAGGAATTAAGGAAAGAAAGAAGGAAAGAAAGAAAGAAACAAAGAAAGAAAGAAAGAAATAAAGACAGAAAGAGAGACAGAAAGATGGAAAGAAAGAAAGAAAGAAAGCAAGAAAGAAAGCAAGAAAGAGGGAAAGAAAGAGAGAAGGGAAGAAAGAAAGAAAGAAAGAGAGTTAGAAAGAAAGAAAGAATGAAAGAAGGAAAGAAAGAAAGAAAGAAGGAAAGAAGGATAGAAAGAAAGAAAGATAGAAAGAAAGAAAGGAAGAATGGAAAATAGAAAGAAAGAATGAAAGAAAGACAGAAAGAAAGAAAGAAAGAAAGATAGAAAGAAAGAAAGAAAGAGAATGAAAGAAAGAGAGAAAGAGAGCAAGCAACTAAGAAAGAAATAGAGAAAAAAAGAAAGAAAGAAAGAAGGAAACGAAGAAAGAAGGAAAGAAGGTAAGGAAGAAAGACGGAAAGAAAGAAAGTCAGAAAAAAGGAAAGAAAGAAGGAAAGAAGGAAAAAACAGCGGAAGAAAGAAAGAAACAAGGAAAGCAATAAAGAATTGAAGAAATATAGAAGGATACAAAGAGAGAAGGAAAGAAAGAAAAAAGAAAGCAAGAAAGCAACAAAGAAAGAAACAAAGAAAGTAAGTAAGAAATAAATAGAGAAAGAAAGAAGGAAAGAAACAAGGAAAGAGAGAAAGAAAGAATTAAAGAAGGAATGATGGAAAAAACAAGGAAAGAAACAAAGAAAGAAAAAAAGAAAGAAATAACGAATGGAGGAAAAAATAAGGAAAGAAAGAAAGAAAGATAGAAAGAAGGAAAGAAAGAGATAAATAAAGAAACAAAAAAGAAAGAAAGAAGGAAATAAAGAAAGAAAGAAAGAAAGCAACAAAGAAAGAAAGAAGCAAAGAAACAAAGAGATTTAGAAAGAGAGAAAGATAGAAACAAGAAAGAAACAAAGGAACAAAGGAAGAAGAAAACAAGGAATGGAACAAATAAACAAACAGACAAATAAAGAAGGAAAGAAGGCCAGAAAGAAAGAAAGAAGGAAAGAAAGAAAAAGAAGGAAAGAGACACAGTAAGAAAGAAAAGAGAAAGAAATAAGAAAAGAAGGCAAAAAAAGGAAATAAAGAAAGAAAGAAACATAGAAACCTAGAAAGAAAGAAATTACGAAGTAAAGAAACAGGAAAGAAGCAAAGAAAGAAGCAAAGAAGTAAAGAAAGAAAGAAACTAGAAAGAAACAAAGAAACAGAGAAAGAAGGAAAGAAGGAAAGAAGGAAAGAAAGAAAGAAACAAACAAAGAAAGAAGGAAAGAACGAAAGAAAGAAAGATATTAAGAAAGAAATAAAGAAACAAAGGCAAACAAAGAAACAAACAAAGAAAGAAACTACCAAACAAACAAAGAAAGAAGGAAAGAAGGAAAGAAAGAAAGAAGATAAGTAAGTAAGTAAGAAAGAAATAGAGAAAGAAAGAAAGTAATCAGGAAAGAAAGAAAATGAGAAAGAGAGAAATTAAGAAAGAAAGAAACAAGAAAGAAACAAAGAAACAAAGAAAGAAGGAAACAAGGAAAGAAACAAAGAAACAAACAAACAAAGAAAGAAGGAAAGAAGGCAAGAAAGAAGGAAAGAAGGAAAAAACAAGGAAAGAAAGAAAGATAGAAACAAAGAAAGAAAGAACGAAAGAAAGAAAGAAGGAAAGAAAGAACGAAGCAAAGAAAAAAAGAAATTAAGAAAGAAGGAAACAAGAAAGAAACAAAGGAAAAAAGAAAGAAAGAAGGAAAGAAACAAAGAAACAAACAAAGAAAGAAGGAAAGAAGACAGTAAAGAAAGAAATAGAGAAAGAGAGAAAAAAGAAAGAAAGAAAGAAGGAAAGAAGGAAAAAATGAGGAAAGAAACAAAGAAAGAACGAAAATCAGAAAGAAAGAAGGGAAGAAGGAAAAAGCAATGAAAGAAAGAGAGAAAGAAAGATAGAAAGAAAGAAAAAAGTAAGAAAGAATTGAAGAAAGAAAGAACGAAACGACGAAAGAAGTAAAGAAGCTAAGAAAGAAGGAAAGAAAAAAAGAAAAAGAAAGAAATAAGGAAAGAATAAAAACGCAAGGAAAGAAAGAAAGATAGATAGAAAGAAAGAAGTCAAGCAGAAATAAACAAGGAAAGAAACAAAGAAAGAAAGAAAGAAAGAACGAAGGAAGGAAAGAAGGAAAAAACTTGGAAAGAAAGAAAGAGAGATAGAAGGAAAGAAAGAAAGAAAGAAAGAAGGAAACGAAGAAAGAAGGAAAGAAGGTAAGAAAGATGGAAAGAAGGTAAGAAAGAAGGAAACAACGAAAGAAAGAAAGAAAGAAAGATAGAAAGATAGAAAGAAAGAAAGAAAGAAAGATAGAAAGAAAGAACGAAAGAAAGAAACAAAGAAAGAAAGAAAGAGGGTGAGAAAGAAAGAAGGAAAGTAAGAAAGAAAGAATTCAACAAGGAGAGAAAAAAGAAGGAATTAAAGAAAGAAGGAAAGAAAGAAACAGAGAAAGAAATAAATAAAGATAGAAACAAGAAAGAAACAAAGGAACAAAGAAAGAAGGTAAGAAGGAAACAAACAAAGAAACAAACAGACGAAGAAAGAAGGAAAGAAGGCAAGAAAGAAAGAAATTAAGAAAGAAAGCATCCAGAGAGAAACAAAGAAACATACAAAGAAGGAAAGAAGGCAAGAGAGAAAGAAAGAAAGAAATTAAGAAAGAAAGAAACCAGAGAGAAATAAAGAAAGAAGGAAAGAAGGAAAGAAAGAAAGAAACATACAAAGAAAGAAGGAAAGAAGGCAAGAAAGAAAGAAGGAAAGTAAGAAGGAAATAGAGAAAGAAGGAAAGAAAGAAGGAAAGAAATAAAGCAAGGAAGAAAGAAAGTAAGAAAAAAGGAAAGAAAGAAGGAAAGAACGAAAGAAAGAAAGACATTAAGAAAGAAATAAAGAAATAAAGGCAAAGAAAGAAACAAACAAAGAAAGAAACTATCAAACAAACAAAGAAAGAAGGAAAGAAACAAAGAAGGTAAGTAAGTAAGTTAGAAAGAAATAGAGAAAGAAAGAAAGAAATAAGGAAAGAAAGAAAATAAATGAGAAAGAGAGAAATTAAGAAAGAAAGAAACAAGAAAGAAACAAAGGAACAAAGAAAGAAGGAAACAAGGAAAGAAACAAAGACACAAACAAACAAAGAAAGAAGAAAAGAAGCCAAGAAAGAAGGAATGAAGGAAAAAACAAGGGAAGAAACGAAGAAAAAAAAGAAAGAAGGAAAGAAGGAAAAAACAAGGAAAGAAAGAAAGGTAGAAACAAAGAAAGAAAGAAGGAAAGAAAAAGAAAGAAGCAAAGAAAGAAAGAAATCAAGAAAGAAGGAAACAAGAAAGAAACAAAGGAAAAAAGAAAGAAAGAAGGAAAGAAAGAAACAAAGAAACAAACAAACAAAGAAAGAAGGAAAGAATACAGTAAAGAAAGTAAGAAAGAAATAGAGAAAGAGAGAAGAAAGAAAGAAAGAAAGAAAGAAAGAAGGAAAAAATGAGGAAAGAAACAAAGAAAGAACGAAAATAAGAAAGAAAGAAGGAAAGAAGGAAAAAACAATGAAAGAAAGAGAGAAAGAAAGATAGAAAGAAAGAAAATGGTAAGAAAGAATTGAAGAAAGAAAGAACGAAACGACGAAAGAAGTAAAGAAGCTAAGAAAGAAGGAAAGAAAGAAAGAAAAAGAAGGAAATAAGGAAAGAATAAAACCGCAAGGAAAGAAAGAAAGATAGATAGAAAGAAAGAAAGAAGTAAAGCAGAAATAAACAAGGAAAGAAAAAAGAAAGAAAGAAAGAACGAAGGAAGGAAAGAAGGAAAATACTTGGAAAGAAAGAAAGAGAGATAGAAGGACAGAAAGAAAGAAAGAATTGAAGAAAGAAAGAAGGGAACGAAGAAAGAAGGAAAGAAGGTAAGAAAGAAGGAAAGAAGGTAAGAAAGAAGGAAACAACGAAAGAAAGAAAGATAGAAAGAAAGAAAGATAGAAAGAACGAAAGAAACAAACAAACAAAGAAAGATAGAAAGAGGGTAAGAAAGAAAGAAAGTAAGAAAGAAAGAAAGAATTCAACAAGGAGAGAAAAAAGAAGGAATTAAGGAAAGAAAGAAGGAAAGAAAGAAAGAAACAAAGAAAGAAAGAAAGAAAGAAAGAAAGAAAGAAAGAAAGAAAGAAAGAAAGACAGAAAGAAAGACAGAAAGATGGAAAGAAAGAAAGAAAGAAAGAAAGAAAGAAAGAAAGCAAGAAAGAAAGCAAGAAAGAGGGAAAGAAAGAGAGAAGGGAAGAAAGAAAGAAAGAGAGTTAGAAAGAAAGAAAGAATGAAAGAAGGAAAGAAAGAAGGAAAGAAGGAAAGAAAGATAGAAAGAAAGAAAGATAGAAAGAAAGAAAGGAAGAATGGAAAATAGAAAGAAAGAATGAAAGAAAGAAAGACAGAAAGAAAGAAAGAAAGATAGAAAGAAAGAAAGAAAGAAAGAAAGAAAGAAAGAAAGAAAGAAAGAAAGAAAGAAAGAAAAAAGAAAAAGTAAGGAAAGAAAGAAAAAACAAAAAAGAAAGAAAGAAACGAATAATGAAAGAAAGAATGAAAGAAAGAGAGGAAGAGAGGAAGAGAGAAATACAGAAGGAAAGAAAGAAAGAAAGGAAGATAGAAAGAAAGAAAAAGAGGAAGAGAATAACAAAGAAAGAAATAAAGAAAGAAAGAAACAAAGAATGAATGAGTGAATGAATGAATGATAGAATGAATGAATGAATAAATGTACGCACGAATGAAAGAAAGAACGAAAGAAAGAAAGATAGAAAGGAAGAAGGAAAGAAAGTCAGAAAAATAGAAAGAGAGAAAGAAAGGAAGAAAGAAGGAAAGAAAGACAGAAAGAAAGGAAGAAAGAAATAGAGAAAGAAAGGTAGAAAGAAAGCAAGAAAGATAAATACAGGAAGAGAGGCAGAGCGATAGACAGTTAGAAAAAAGAAAGAAAGAAGAAATGAAAGAAAAAAATAAAAAAGAAAGAAAGATAGAAAAAAGAAAGAAAGAAAGAACGAAAGAAGGAAAGAAAGATAGAAGGAAAGAAAGAAGAAAAAATAGCAAGAAGGAAATAAAGAAGGAAAGAAAGCAAGAAAGGAAGAAACAAAGAAAGAAAGAAGGAAAGATAGACAGAAAGAAAGTAAGAAATATTGGAAGAAAGAAAGAAAGAAAGAAAGGAAGAAATAAAGAAGGAAAGAAAGGCAGACAGAGAGAAAGAAAGGCACAAAGGAAGAAAGACAGAAAGAAAGAAAGATAGAAAGAGAGAGAGAAAGAAAGAAAGAAAGTAAGGAAGAAAGAAAGAAAGAAAGAAAGAGAAGAAGAGAGCAAGAGAGAAAGACAGAAAGAAAGAAAGAAAGAAAGAAAGAAAGAAAGAAAGAAAGAAAGAAAGAAGGAAAGAAAGAAAGAAAGACAGAGAGAAAGATAGAAAGAAGGAAAGTAAGGAAGAAAGAAGGAAAGAAAAATAGAAAGAAAGAGAGAAAGAAAGAAGGAAAGAAAGAAAGAATGATAGAAAGAAGGAAAGAAAGAAAGAGAGAAAGAAAGATGAAGGAAAGAAAGAAAGAAGGAAAGAAAGAGGAAAGAAAGAAAGAAAGGAACTAAGAAAGAAAGAGGGAAAGAAAGAGAGAAAGGAAGAAAGAAGAAAGAAAGAAAGAAAGAAAGGAAAGAAAAAAAAGAAAAAGTAATACAGATAGGAAGAAAGAAAGGAAGAAAGATAGAAAGAGGGAAAGAAAGAAAGAATGAAGAAAGATAGAAAGAAAGAAGGAAAGAAAGAATGAAAGCAAGTAAGAAAGACAGAGGGAAAAGAAAGAGAGAAAGGAAGAAGGAAACAAAGAAAGAAAGAAAGGAAGAAAGAAAGAAAGAAGAAAGGAAGAATGAAAGAAAGAAGAAAGAAAGAAAGAAAAAAAGAAAAGAAGAAAGTAGGAAAGAAAAATAGAAAGAAACAAAGAAAGAAAAAAGAACAAAAGAAGGAAACAAGGAAAGACAGAAAGAAAGGAAGAAAGAAAGAGAGAAAGAAAGAAAGGAAGGTACAATCAAAGAAAGAAAGATATTAAGAAAGATAGGTAGAAAGAAAGAAAGAAGGAAAGAAAGAAAGTAGGAAAGAAAGATAGAAGGAAAGAATGACAGAAAGAAAGATAGAAAGAAAGAAAGAATAAAAGGAATAAAGAAAGAAAGAATGAAAGAAAGATAGAAAGAAACAAAGATAGAATGAAAAATAGAAACAAGAAAGAAAGAAGAAAGAAAGGAAGAAAAAAGAAAGAAAGAAAGAAAGGAAGAAAGAAAGAATGAAAGAAAGAGAGGAAGAGAGGAAGATAGAAAGAGAGAAAGAAGAGAGAAAGAAAGAAAGAAAGAAAGAAAGAAAGAAAGAAGAAAGAAAGAGAGAAAGAAATAAAGAGAGGAAGAAAGAAAGAAAGAACCAAAAAAGGAAGAAAGAAAGGAAGATGGAAGGAAAGAAAGAAAGAAGGAAAAATCGATAGAAAGAAAGAAAGAAAGACAGAAAAAAAGAAAGAAAGAAAGAAAGAACGAAGTAAAGAAAGAAAGAGAGAAAGGATGGAGGAAAGAAAGAAAGAAAGACAAAAAAAAGAAAGAAAGAACGAAGGAAAGAAGAAAGAGAGATAGGATGGAAGAAAGAAAGAAAGAAAGAAACATAGCAAGAAACAAAGAAGGAAAGAAAGAAAGAATGAAGGAAACAAGGAAAAAACAAAGGAAAAAAGAAAGAAAGAAGGAAAGAAAGAAACAAAGAAACAAACAAACAAAGAAAGAAGGAAAGAATACAGTAAAGCAAGTAAGAAAGAAATAGAGAAAGAGAGAAGAAAGAAAGAAAGAAGGAAAGAAGGAAAAAATGAGGAAAGAAACAAAGAAAGAACGAAAATAAGAAAGAAAGAAGGAAAGAAGGAAAAAACAATGAAAGAAAGAGAGAAAGAAAGATAGAAAGAAAGAAAATGGTAAGAAAGAATTGAAGAAAGAAAGAACGAAACGACGAAAGAAGTAAACAAGCTAAGAAAGAAGGAAAGAAAGAAAGAAAAAGAAGGAAATAAGGAAAGAATAAAACCGCAAGGAAAGAAAGAAAGATAGATAGAAAGAAAGAAAGAAGTAAAGCAGAAATAAACAAGGAAAGAAACAAAGAAAGAAAGAACGAAGGAAGGAAAGAAGGAAAATACTTGGAAAGAAAGAAAGAGAGATAGAAGGAAAGAAAGAAAGAAAGAATTGAAGAAAGAAAGAAGGGAACGAAGAAAGAAGGAAAGAAGGTAAGAAAGAAGGAAAGAAGGTAAGAAAGAAGGAAACAACGAAAGAAAGAAAGATAGAAAGAAAGAAAGATAGAAAGAACGAAAGAAACAAACAAACAAAGAAAGATAGAAAGAACGAAACAAAGAAAGTAAGAAAGAAAGAAAGAATTCAACAAGGAGAGAAAAAAGAAGGAATTAAGGAAAGAAAGAAGGAAAGAAAGAAAGAAACAAAGAAAGAAAGAAAGAAATAAAGACAGAAAGAGAGACAGAAAGATGGAAAGAAAGAAAGAAAGAAAGCAAGAAAGAAAGCAAGAAAGAGGGAAAGAAAGAGAGAAGGGAAGAAAGAAAGAAAGAAAGAGAGTTAGAAAGAAAGAAAGAATGAAAGAAGGAAAGAAAGAAAGAAAGAAGGAAAGAAGGATAGAAAGAAAGAAAGATAGAAAGAAAGAAAGGAAGAATGGAAAATAGAAAGAAAGAATGAAAGAAAGACAGAAAGAAAGAAAGAAAGAAAGATAGAAAGAAAGAAAGAAAGGAAGAAAGAAAGAAAGAAAGAAAGAAAAAAGAAAAAGTAAGGAAAGAAAGAAAAAACAAAAAAGAAAGAAAGAAAGGAATAATGAAAGAAAGAATGAAAGAAAGAGAGGAAGAGAGGAAGAGAGAAATACAGAAGGAAAGAAAGAAAGAAAGGAAGATAGAAAGAAAGAAAAAGAGGAAGAGAATAACAAAGAAAGAAATAAAGAAAGAAAGAAAGAAAGAATGAATGAGTGAATGAATGAATGAATGATAGAATGAATGAAAGAATAAATGTACGAACGAATGAAAGAAAGAACGAAAGAAAGAAAGATAGAAAGGAAGAAGGAAAGATAGTCAGAAAAATAGAAAGAGAGAAAGAAAGGAAGAAAGAAGGAAAGAAAGAAAGACAGAAAGAAAGGAAGAAAGAAATAGAGAAAGAAAGGTAGAAAGAAAGCAAGAAAGATAAATACAGGAAGAGAGGCAGAGCGATAGACAGATAGAAAAAAGAAAGAAAGAAGAAATGAAAGAAAAAAATAAAAAAGAAAGAAAGATAGAAAAAAGAAAGAAAGAAAGAACGAAAGAAGGAAAGAAAGATAGAAGGAAAGAAAGAAGAAAAAATAGCAAGAAGGAAAAAAAGAAGGAAAGAAAGCAAGAAAGGAAGAAACAAAGAAAGAAAGAAGGAAAGATAGACAGAAAGAAAGTAAGAAATATTGGCTAGAAAGAAAGAAAGAAAGAAAGGAAGAAATAAAGAAGGAAAGAAAGGCAGACAGAGAGAAAGAAAGGCACAAAGGAAGAAAGACAGAAAGAAAGAAAGATAGAAAGAGAGAGAGAAAGAAAGAAAGAAAGCAAGAAAGAAAGAAAGAAAGAAAGAAAGAGAAGAAGAGAGCAAGAGAGAAAGACTGAAAGAAAGAAAGAAAGAAAGAAAGAAGGAAAGAAAGAAAGAAAGACAGAGAGAAAGATAGAAAGAAGGAAAGTAAGGAAGAAAGAAGGAAAGAAAAATAGAAAGAAAGAGAGAAAGAAAGAAGGAAAGAAAGAAAGAAAGATAGAAAGAAGGAAAAAAACAAAGAAAGAGAGAAAGAAAGAATGAAGGAAAGAAAGAAAGAAGGAAAGAAAGAAGGAAAGAAAGAAGGAAAGAAAGAAAGAAAGGAACTAAGAAAGAAAGAGGGAAAGAAAGAGAGAAAGGAAGAGAGAAAGAAAGAAAGAAAGAAAGAAAAAAAAAAGAAAAAAGCAATACAGATAGGAAGAAAGAAAGGATGAAGGATAGAAAGAGGGAAAGAAAGAAAGAATGAAAGAAAGAAAGATAGAAAGAAAGAAGGAAAGAAAGAATGAAAGCAAGTAAGAAAGACAGAGGGAAAGAAAGAGAGAAAGGAAGAAGGAAACAAAGAAAGAAAGAAAGGAAGAAAGAAAGAAAGAAAGGAAGAATGAAAGAAAGAAAGAAAGAAAGAAAAAAAGAAAAGAAAGAAAGTAGGAAAGAAAAATAGAAAGAAACAAAGAAAGAAAAAAAGAACAAAAGAAGGAAACAAAGAAAGACAGAAAGAAAGGAAGAAAGAAAGAGAGAAAGAAAGAAAGAAAGGAAGGAACAATCAAAGAAAGAAAGATATTAAGAAAGATAGGTAGAAAGAAAGAAAGAAGGAAAGAAAGAAAGAAAGTAGGAAAGAAAGATAGAAGGAAAGAATGACAGAAAGAAAGATAGAAAGAAAGAAAGAATAAAAGAAATAAAGAAAGAAAGAATGAAAGAAAGATAGAAAGAAACAAAGATAGAATGAAAAATAGAAACAAAGAAAGAAAGAAAGAAAGGAAGAAAAAAGAAAGAAAGAAAGAAAGGAAGAAAGAAAGAATGAAAGAAAGAGAGGAAGAGAGGAAGATAGAAAGAGTGAAAGAAAGAAAGAAAGAAAGAAATAAAGAGAAAGAGAGGAAGAAAGAAAGAAAGAACCAAAAAAGGAAGAAAGAAAGGAAGATGGAAGGAAAGAAAGAAAGAAGGAAAAATCGATAGAAAGAAAGAAAGAAAGACAGAAAAAAGAAAGAAAGAAAGAACGAAGTAAAGAAAGAAAGAGAGAAAGGATGGAAGAAAGAAAGAAAGAAAGACAAAAAAAAGAAAGAAAGAACGAAGGGAAGAAAGACAGAAAGAAAGGAAGAAAGAAATAGAGAAAGAAAGGTAGAAAGAAAGCAAGAAAGATAAATACAGGAAGAGAGTAAGAGCGATAGACAGATAGAAAAAAGAAAGAAAGAAGAAATGAAAGAAAAAAATAAAAAAGAAAGAAAGATAGAAAAAAGAAAGAAAGAAAGAACGAAAGAAGGAAAGAAAGATAGAAGGAAAGAAAGAAGAAAAAATAGCAAGAAGGAAATAAAGAAGGAAAGAAAGCAAGAAAGGAAGAAACAAAGAAAGAAAGAAGGAAAGATAGACAGAAAGAAAGTAAGAAATATTGGAAGAAAGAAAGAAAGAAAGGAAGAAATAAAGAAGGAAAGAAAGGGAGACAGAGAGAAAGAAAGGCACAAAGGAAGAAAGACAGAAAGAAAGATAGAAAGAGAGAGAGAGAAAGAAAGAAAGCAAGGAAGAAAGAAAGAAAGAGCAGAAGAGAGCAAGAGAGAAAGACAGAAAGAAAGAAAGAAAGAAAGAAGGAAAGAAAGAAAGACAGAGAGAAAGATAGAAAGAAGGAAAGAAAGATAGAACGAAGGAAAGAAAGAAAGAAAGAATGAAGGAAAGAAAGAAAGAAGGAGAGAAAGAAGGAAAGAAAGAAAGGAAGGAACTAAGAAAGAAAGAGGGAAAGAAAGAGAGAAAGGAAGAAAGAAACAAGGAAAGAAAGAAAGAAAGAAATAAAAAATGAAAAAAGTTATACAGATAGGAAGAAACAAAGGAAGAAAGATAGAAAG
>CM060966.1:63959285-63964285 GCA_030765045.1 Tenodera sinensis | reverse complement strand
GGTGGGAGGGTGGGTGGATGGGTGGGTGGGTCGGTAGGTGGGTCGGTAGGTGGGTAGGTAGGTGGGTAGGTAGGTGGGTAGGTAGGTAGGTAGGTAGGTAGGTGGGTAGGTAGGTAGGTAGGTAGGTAGATAGGGTGGGAGGGAGGGAGGGAGGTAGGTAGGGAGGTAGGTAGGGAGGTAGGTAGGGAGGTAGCTAGGTAGGTAGGTAGGCAGGTAGGTAGGCAGGCAGGCAGGCAGGAAGGCAGGCAGAAAGGCAGGCAGGAAGGCAGGCAGGCAGGTAGGTAGGAAGGCAGGCCGGCAGGAAGGAGGCAGGCAGGCAGGCAGGCATGCAGGCAGGCAGGCAAGAGGTAGGTAGGTAGGTAGGTAGGCAGGAAGGCAGGAAGGCAGGCAGGAAGGCAGGCAGGCAGGCAGGCAGGAAGGCAGGCAGGCAGGCAGGCAGGCATGGAGGCAGGCAGGCAGGCAGGGAGGCAGGCCGGCAGGAAGGAGGCAGGCAGGCAGGCAGGCATGCAGGCAGGCAGGCAAGAGGTAGGTAGGTAGGTAGGTAGGCAGGAAGGCAGGAAGGCAGGCAGGAAGGCAGGCAGGCAGGCAGGCAGGAAGGCAGGCAGGCAGGCAGGCAGGCATGGAGGCAGGCAGGCAGGCAGGCAGGCAGGCAGGCAGGCAGGCAGGCAGGCAGGCAGGCAGGCAGGCAGGCAGGTAGGTAGGTAGGTAAGTAAGTAAGTAAGTAAGTAAGTAAGTAAGTAAGTAAGTAAGTAAACAAACAAGCAAACAAAGAAACAAACAAAGAAACAAACAAACAAATAAACAAATAAATAAATAAATAAATAATCAAATAAATAAATAAATAAATAAATAAATAAATAAATAAATAAATAAATAAATAAATAAATAAATAAATAAATAAATAAATAAATAAATAAATAAGTAAATAAGTAAATAAGTAAATAAATAAATAAATAAATAAATAAATAAATAAATAAATAAATAAATAAATAAATAAATAAATAAATAAATAAATAAATAAATAAATAAATAAATAAATAAATAAATAAATAAATAAATAAATAAATAAATAAATAAATAAATAAATAAATAAATAAATAAATAAATAAATAAATAAATAAATAAATAAATAAATAAATAAATAAATAAATAAATAAATAAATAAATAAATAAATAAATAAATAAATAAATAAATAAATAAATAAATAAATAAATAAATAAATAAATAAATAAATAAATAAATAAATAAATAAATAAATAAATAAATAAATAAATAAATAAATAAATAAATAAATAAATAAATAAATAAATAAATAAATAAATAAATAAATAAATAAATAAATAAATAAATAAATAAATAAATAAATAAATAAATAAATAAATAAATAAATAAATAAATAAATAAATAAATAAATAAATAAATAAATAAATAAATAAATAAATAAATAAATAAATAAATAAATAAATAAATAAATAAATAAATAAATAAATAAATAAATAAATAAATAAATAAATAAATAAATAAATAAATAAATAAATAAATAAATAAATAAATAAATAAATAAATAAATAAATACATAAATAAAAAACGAACGAAAGAAAGAAGGAAAGAAAGGAAGAAGGAAATAAAGTAACAAAAATAGCAAGAAAGAAAGAAAGAATGAAAGAAAGAAAGAAAGAGGGAAAGAAAGAATGAACCAATGAATGAACGAAAGAAAGAAAGATAGAAAGAAAGAGATATAGAAAGGAAGAAAGAAGAAAGAAGAAAAGAAAGAAAGAACGAAAGCAAGGAAGAAGGAAAGAAAGAAAGACAAATAGCAAGAAGGAAAGAAGGAAAGAAAGAAAGAGGGAAACAAAGAAAGAAAGAAAAAAGTAAGAAAGATAGAAAGAATTAAAGAAAGAAAGAAAGAGGGAAAGAAAGAAATAATGAAAGAAAGAAGGAAAGAAAGAAAGAAAGAGAATGGAAAGAAAGATAGAAAGAAAGGAAGACAGAAAGAAAAAGAAAAGAACAAGTAAAGAAAGAAAGAAAAAACAAAGAAAGAATGAAAGAATGAAAGAAACAGAGGAAGAGAGGAAGAGACAAATACAAAAAGAAAAAAGAAAGAAAGGTAGAATGGAAGAAAGGAAAAAAGAATCAAAGAAAGACAGAAACAAAGAAAGAACGATAGACAAAATGAAAAAAGAAAGAAAAAAAAAGAACAAGCAAGGAAAGAAAGACAAGACAAAGAAAGAAAAGAAGGACGAAAGAAAGAAAGAAAGAGAGGAAGGGAGGATGAGAGAAATACAGAAAGAAAGAAAGGAAGAAAGAAAGAAAGAAAGGAAGATAGAAAGAAAGAAAAAGAGGAAGAGAATAACAAAGAAAGAAAGAAAGAAAGAAAGAATGAATGAATGAAAGAATGAATGAATAAATGTACGAATGAATGAAAGAGAGAAAGAACAAAAAAAAGAAAGATAGAAAGGAAGAAGGAAAGAAAGACAGAAAAATAGAAAGAAAGAAAGAAAGAAAGAAAGAAAGAAAGAAGGAAAGGAAGAAAGAAAGAGAGAAATAAATAAAGAAAGAAAGAAAGATAGAAAGAAAGCAAGGAAGAGAGAAGACAGGAAGAGACGAAGTGTGATAGACAGAAAGAAAAAAGAGAAAGAAAGAAAGAAGGACTGAAAGAAAAAAAGAAAAAAGAAAAAAGAAAGAAAAAAAAGAAAGAAAGAACGAAAGAAAGAAAGAAAGAAAGTAAGAAGCAAAGAAAGGGAAACAGATAGAAAGAAAGGCACAAAGGAAGAAAGACAGAAAGAAAGAAAGATAGAAGAAGAGAGAAAGAAAGAAAGCAAGTATGAAAGAAAGATAGAAAGAAAGAAAGTAAGGAAGAAACAATAAAAGAAGGATAGAAAGAAAGAGAGAAAGAAAGATAGAAAGAAGGAAAGAATGATAGAAAGAAAGATAGAAAGACAGAAAGAAAGAAAGAAAGAAACAAAGAAAGAAAGCAAGAAAGAAAGTAAGTAAGTAAGTAAGTAGGTAGGTAGGTAGATAGGTAGGTAGGTGGGAGGGTGGGTGGGTGGGTGGGCGGGTGGCTGGGCGGGCGGGCGGGTGAGTGGGCGGGTGGGAGGGTGGGTGGATGGGTGGGTGGGTCGGTAGGTGGGTCGGTAGGTGGGTAGGTAGGTGGGTAGGTAGGTGGGTAGGTAGGTAGGTAGGTAGGTGGGTAGGTAGGTAGGTAGGTAGGTAGGTAGGTAGATAGGGTGGGAGGGAGGGAGGGAGGTAGTTAGGGAGGTAGGTAGGGAGGTAGGTAGGGAGGTAGCTAGGTAGGTAGGTAGGCAGGTAGGTAGGCAGGCAGGCAGGAAGGCAGGCAGAAAGGCAGGCAGGAAGGCAGGCAGGCAGGCAGGTAGGAAGGCAGGCCGGCAGGAAGGAGGCAGGCAGGCAGGCAGGCAAGAGGTAGGTAGGTAGGTAGGCAGGAAGGCAGGAAGGCAGGCAGGAAGGCAGGCAGGCAGGCAGGCAGGAAGGCAGGAAGGCAGGCAGGCAGGCAGGGAGGCAGGCAGGCAGGCAGGGAGGCAGGCCGGCAGGCAGGCAGGCAGGCAGCCAGTAAGTAAGTGAGTGAGTGAGTGAGTGAGTGAGTGAGTGAGTGAGTGAGTGAGTGAGTGAGTGAGTGAGTGAGTGAGTGAGTGAGTGAGTGAGTGAGTGAGTGAGTGAGTGAGTGAGTGGGTGGGTGGGTGGGTGGGTAGGTCGGTAGGTAGGTAGGTAGGTAGGTAGGTAGGTAGGTAGGTAGGTAGGTACGTAGGTAGGTAGGTAGGTAGGTAGGTAGGTAGGTAGGTAGGTAGGTAGGTAGGTAGGTAAGTAAGTAAGTAAGTAAGTAAGTAAGTAAGTAAGTAAGTAAGTAAGTAAGTAAGTAAGTAAACAAACAAGCAAACAAACAAACAAACAAAGAAACAAACAAACAAATAAACAAATAAATAAATAAATAAATAAATAAATAAATAAATAAATAAATAAATAAATAAATAAATAAATAAATAAATAATCAAATAAATAAATAAATAAATAAATAAATAAATAAATAAATAAATAAATAAATAAATAAATAAATAAATAAATAAATAAATAAATAAATAAATAAATAAATAAATAAATAAATAAATAAATAAATAAATAAATAAATAAATAAATAAATAAATAAATAAATTAATAAATTAATAAATTAATAAATAAATAAATAAATAAATAAATAAATAAATAAATAAATAAATAAATAAATAAATAAATAAATAAATAAATAAATAAATAAATAAATAAATAAATAAATAAATAAATAAATAAATAAATAAATAAATAAATAAATAAATAAATAAATAAATAAATAAATAAATAAATAAATAAATAAATAAATAAATAAATAAATAAATAAATAAATAAATAAATAAATAAATAAATAAATAAATAAATAAATAAATAAATAAATAAATAAATAAATAAATAAATAAATAAATAAATAAATAAATAAATAAATAAATAAATAAATAAATAAATAAATAAATAAATAAATAAATAAATAAATAAATAAATAAATAAATAAATAAATAAATAAATAAATAAATAAATAAATAAATAAATAAATACATAAATAAAAAACGAACGAAAGAAAGAAGGAAAGAAAGGAAGAAGGAAATAAAGTAACAAAAATAGCAAGGAAGAAAGAAACAAGGAAAGAAAGAAAGAAAGAAATAAAAAATGAAAAAAGTAATACAGATAGGAAGAAACAAAGGAAGAAAGATAGAAAGAGGGAAAGAAAGAAAGAATGAAAGAAAGAAATATAGAAAGAAAGAAAGAAAGAAGGAAAGAAAGAAAGAATGAAAGCAAGTAAGAAAGACAGAGGGAAAGAGAGAGAGAAAGGAAGAAGGAAACAAAGAAAGAAAGAAAGGAATAAAGAAAGAAACAAAGGAAGAAAGAAAGAAAGAAAGGAAGAAAAAAGAAAGAAAGAAAGGAAGAAAGAAAGAATGAAAGAAAGAGAGGAAGATAG
>CM060966.1:63851785-63946785 GCA_030765045.1 Tenodera sinensis | reverse complement strand
TAAATAAATAAATAAATAAATAAATAAATAAATAAATAAATAAATAAATAAATAAATAAATAAATAAATAAATAAATAAATAAATAAATAAATAAATTAATAAATAAATAAATAAATAAATAAATAAATAAATAAATAAATAAATAAATAAATAAATAAATAAATAAATAAATAAATAAATAAATAAATAAATAAATAAATAAATAAGTAAATAAGTAAATAAGTAAATAAGTAAATAAGTAAATAAGTAAATAAATAAATAAATAAATAAATAAATAAATAAATAAATAAATAAATAAATAAATAAATAAATAAATAAATAAATAAATAAATAAATAAATAAATAAATAAATAAATAAATAAATAAATAAATAAATAAATAAATAAATAAATAAATAAATAAATAAATAAATAAATAAATAAATAAATAAATAAATAAATAAATAAATAAATAAATAAATAAATAAATAAATAAATAAATAAATAAATAAATAAATAAATAAATAAATAAATAAATAAATAAATAAATAAATAAATAAATAAATAAATAAATAAATAAATAAATAAATAAATAAATAAATAAATAAATAAATAAATAAATAAATAAATAAATAAATAAATAAATAAATAAATAAATAAATAAATAAATAAATAAATAAATAAATAAATAAATAAATAAATAAATAAATAAATAAATAAATACATAAATAAAAAACGAACGAAAGAAAGAAGGAAAGAAAGGAAGAAGGAAATAAAGTAACAAAAATAGCAAGAAAGAAAGAAAGAATGAAAGAAAGAAAGAAAGAGAGAAAGAAAGAATGAACCAATGAATGAACGAAAGAAAGAAAGATAGAAAGAAAGAGATATAGAAAGGAAGAAAGAAGAAAGAAGAAAAGAAAGAAAGAAAGAAAGAACGAAAGCAAGGAAGAAGGAAAGAAAGAAAGACAAATAGCAAGAAGGAAAGAAGGAAAGAAAGAAAGAGGGAAACAAAGAAAGAAAGAAAAAAGTAAGAAAGATAGAAAGAATTAAAGAAAGAAAGAAAGAGGGAAAGAAAGAAATAATGAAAGAAAGAAGGAAAGAAAGAAAGAAAGAGAATGGAAAGAAAGATAGAAAGAAAGGAAGACAGAAAGAAAAAGAAAAGAACAAGTAAAGAAAGAAAGAAAAAACAAAGAAAGAATGAAAGAATGAAAGAAACAGAGGAAGAGAGGAAGAGACAAATACAAAAAGAAAAAAGAAAGAAAGGTAGAATGGAAGAAAGGAAAAAAGAATCAAAGAAAGACAGAAACAAAGAAAGAACGATAGACAAAATGAAAAAAACAAAGATAAAAAAAAGAACAAGTAAGGAAAGAAAGACAAGACAAAGAAAGAAAGGAAGGACGAAAGAAAGAAAGAAAGAAAGAGAGGAAGGGAGGAAGAGAGAAATACAGAAAGAAAGAAAGGAAGAAAGAAAGAAAGAAAGGAAGATAGAAAGAAAGAAAAAGAGGAAGAGAATAACAAAGAAAGAAAGAAAGAAAGAAAGAAAGAAAGAAAGAAAGAAAGAAAGAAAGAAAGAAAGAATGAATGAATGAAAGAATGAATGAATAAATGTACGAATGAATGAAAGAGAGAAAGAACGAAAAAAAGAAAGATAGAAAGGAAGAAGGAAAGAAAGACAGAAAAATAGAAAGAAAGAAAGAAAGAAAGAAAGAAGGAAAGGAAGAAAGAAAGAGAGAAATAAATAAAGAAAGAAAGAAAGAAAGATAGAAAGAAAGCAAGGAAGAGAGAAGACAGGAAGAGACGAAGTGTGATAGACAGAAAGAAAAAAGAGAAAGAAAGAAAGAAGGACTGAAAGAAAAAAAGAAAAAAGAAAAAAGAAAGAAAAAAAAGAAAGAAAGAACGAAAGAAAGAAAGAAAGAAAGTAAGAAGCAAAGAAAGGGAGACAGATAGAAAGAAAGGCACAAAGGAAGAAAGACAGAAAGAAAGAAAGATAGAAGAAGAGAGAAAGAAAGAAAGCAAGTATGAAAGAAAGATAGAAAGAAAGAAAGTAAGGAAGAAACAATAAAAGAAGGATAGAAAGAAAGAGAGAAAGAAAGAAAGAAAGAAGGAAAGAATGATAGAAAGAAAGATAGAAAGACAGAAAGAAAGAAAGAAAGAAAGAAAGAAAGGAAGAAAGAAAGAAAGTAAGAAAGAGAGAAAGAGAGATACAAAGAAAAATCGAAAGAAAGAACGAAAGAAAGAAAGAAATAAAGAAAGATAGCTAGAAAAATAGCAAGAAAGAAAGGAAGAAAGAAAGAAAAAAAGAAAGAAAGAACGAAAGAAAGGAAGAAGGAAAGAAATAAAAAATAGCAAGAAGGAAAGAAGGAAGGGAAAAAAGAAAGAAAGAAAGAAAGGAAAAAAGAAAGAGGGAAAGAAAGAAAGAATGAGAGAAAGAAAGAAACAAGGAAAGAAAGAAAGAAAGAAAGCAAGTAAGAAAGATAGAGGGAAAGAAAGAGAGAAAGAAAGAAAGAAGGAAACATAGAAAGCAAGAAAGAAAGAAAGAAAGAGGGAAAGAAAGAGAGAATGAAAGAAAGAAGGAAAGAAAGAAAAAAGGAGGGAAGAAAGATAGAAAGAAAGACAGAAAGAAAGAAAGAAAGAAAGAAGGAAAGAAAGAAAGAGAGAAAGGAAGATAGAAAGAAAGAAAGAGAGGAAGAGAATACCAAAGAAAGATGGAAAGAAAGAAGGAAGGAAAGAAAGAAGGAAAGAATGATAGAAAGAAAGATAGAAAGACAGAAAGAAACAAAGAAAGAAAGGAAGAAAGAAAGAAAGTAAGACAGAGAGAAAGAGAGATACAAAGAAAAATCGAAAGAAAGAACGAAAGAAAGAAAGAAATAAAAAAAGATAGCTAGAAAAATAGCAAGAAAGAAAGGAAGAAAGAAAGAAAAAAAGAAAGAAAGAACGAAAGAAAGGAAGAAGGAAAGAAATAAAAAAAATAGCAAGAAGGAAAGAAGGAAGGGAAGAAAGAAAGAAAGAAAGAAAGGAAAAAAGAAAGAAAGAGGGAAAGAAAGAAAGAATGAGAGAAAGAAAGAAACAAGGAAAGATAGAAAGAAAGAAAGCAAGTAAGAAAGAAAGAGGGAAAGAAAGAGAGAAAGGAAGAAAGAAAGAAACATAGAAAGCAAGAAAGAAAGAAAGAAAGAAAGAGGGAAAGAAAGAGAGAATGAAAGAAAGAAGGAAAGAAAGAAAAAAGGAGGGAAGAAAGATAGAAAGAAAGACAGAAAGAAAGAAAGAAAGAGAGAAAGGAAGATAGAAAGAAAGAAAGAGAGGAAGAGAATACCAAAGAAAGATGGAAAGAAAGAAGGAAGAAAAGAAAGAATGAAAGAATGAACGAACGAATGAATAAATGTACGAAGGAATGAAGGAAAGAAAGAACGAAAGAAAGAAAGATAGAAAGGAAGAAAGAAAGATAGAAAAAGAAAAACTAAGGAAAGAAAGAAGAAATAAAAAAGAAAGAAAGAAAGGAAGGAAGAAAGAAAGAATGAAAGAGAGGAAGAGAGAAATACAGAACGAAAGAAAGGAAGAAAGAAAGGAAGGAAGATAGAAAGAAAAGAGGAAGAGAATAACAAAGACAGAAATAAAGAAAGAAGGAAAGAATGAATGAATGAATAAATGTACGAATGAATGAAACAAAGAAAGAACGAAAGAAAGAAAGAAAATTAGAAAGGAAGAGGGAAAGAAAGACAGAAAAATAGAAAGAAAGAAGGAAGGAGAGAAAAAAAGAAAGACAGAAAGAAAGGAAGAAAGAAAGAGAGAAAGGAAGAAAGGTACAAAGAAAGCAAGAACGAGGGAAATACTGGAAGAGAGGAAGAGCGATAGACAGAAAGAAAAATGAAAGAAAGAAAGAAAGAAGGAATGAAAGAAAAAAGAAAAAATATGGAAAGAAAGAAAAAAGAGAGAAACAAAGAAAGAAAGGTAGAAGGAAAGAAAGAAGGAAAAATAGTAAGAAAGAAATAAAGAAGGAAAGAAAGCAAGAAAGGAAGAGAGAAAGAAGGAAAGATAGATAGAAAGAAAGAAAGTAAGAAAGATAGCAAGAAAGAAAGAAAGCAAGAAAGAAGGAAGGAAAGAAAGGGAGACAGAGAGAAAGAAGGGCACAAAGGAAGAAAGACAGAACGAAAGAAAGATAGACAGAGAGAAAGAAAGAAGGCAAGTAAGAAAGAAAGGGAAGAAGAGAGGAAGAGAGAAAGACAGAAAGAAAGAAAGAAACAAAGAAGGAAAGACAGAAAGAAAGATAGAAGGAAAGAAAGTAAGGAAGAAAGAAGGAAACAAAGATAGAAAGAAAGAAAGAAAGAAGGAAGGAAACAAAGCTAGAAAGATAGAAAGACAGAAAGAAAGGAAGAAGGAAAGAAAGAAAGAAAGCAAGTAAGAAAGAAAGAGGGAAAGAGAGAAAGGAAGAAAAAAAGAAAGAAAGATAGAAAGAAAGAAAGAAAGAAAGAAAGAGAGAAAGAAAGAAAGAAAGAGGGAAAGAAAGAAAGAAAGAGGGAAAGAAAGAAAGAATGAAACAAGGAAGGAAAGGAAGAAAGAAACAAGGAAAGAAAGATAGAAAGAAAGACAGAAACAAATAAAGAAATTAAAAAGAAAAAGTAAGGAAAGAAAGTAAAAACACAGAAAGAAAGAAAGGAAGGAAGAAAAAAAGAACGAAAGAAAGAGAGGAAGAGAGGAAGAGAAGTATACAGCAAGAAAGAAAGAAAGAAAGAAAGAAAGAAAGAAAGAAAGATAGAAAGAAAGAAAAAGAGGAAGAGATTAACAAAGAAAGAAATGAAGGAAGAAAGAAAGAAAGAAAGAAGGAAAGAATGAATGAATGAGTAAATGAATGAATGCATGAATGAATGAATGAATAAATGTACGAATGAATGAAAGAAAGAATGAATGAAAGAAAGAAAGAGCGAACGAAAGAAAGAAAGGAACAAGCAAAGAGAGACAGAAAAATAGAGAGAAAGAAATAAGGAAAAAAAGAAACAAATAAAGAAAGAAAGAAAGAAAGAAAGAAGAAAGGAAGAAAGAAAGAGAGAAAGAAAGATAGAAAGAAAGCAAGAAAGAGAGAAAGACAGGAAGAGAGGAAGAGCGATAGACAGAAAGAAAAAAGAAAGAACGAAAGAACGAAGGAATGAAAGAAAAAAAGAAAAAAGAATGAAAGAAAGAAAGAAAAAGAGAAACAAAGAAAGAAACAAAGAAAGAAAGAAAGAAAGAGCGAACGAAAGAAAGAAAGGAACAAGGAAAGAAAGAAGGAAAAATAGCAATAAAAGATAAAGAAGGAAAGAAAGCAAGAAATGAAGAAAGAAAGAAAGAAAGAATGAAAGAAGGAAAGAAGGAACGATAGATAGAAGGAAAGAAAGTAAGAAAGATAGGAAGAAAGAAAGAAAGGAAGAAAGAAAGAAAGGAAGAAAGAAAGAAGGAAAGAAAGGGAGACAGAGATAAAGAAAGGCACAAAGGAAGAAAGACAGAAAGAAAGATAGAAAAAGAGAAAGAAAGAAAGCAAGTAAGAAAGAAGGAAAGAAGGAAAGAGAAGAAGAGAGGAAGAGAAGAAGAGAGGAAGAGAAGAAGAGAGGAAGAGAGAAAACAGAAAGAAAGATAGAAAGAAAGTAGGGAAGAAAGAAGGAAAGAAAAATAGAAAGAAATAGAGAAAGAAAGAAAGAAAGAAGCAAAGAAGGATAGAGAGAAAGATAGAAAGACAGAAAGAAAGGAAGTAAGAAAGAAAGAAAGAAAGACAGAAAGAAAGAAAGAAAGAAAGAAAGAAGGAAACAAAGAAAGACAGAAAGAAAGGAAGAAAGAAAGAGAGAACTAAAGAAAGAAAGGAAGAAAGAATGAAAGATATTAAGAAAATAGAAAGAAAGAAGGAAAGAAAGGAAGAAGGAAAGAAAGATGGAAGGAAAGTAAGGCAGAAAGAAAGACATAAAGAAAGAAAGAAAGAAAGAAAGGAAGGAAGAAAGAATGAAAGAATGAAAGAAAGTAAGAAAGAAAGAAACAAAGAAAGAAAGATACAAAGAAAGAAAGAAAGAAAGAAAGATAAAAGAAAGAAGGAAGGAAAGGAAGAAAAAACAAACAAAGGAAGAAAGAAAGAAATAAAGAAACAAAGAATGAAAGAAAGAAAGCAAGAGAGGAAGAGAGAAATACAGAAAGAAAAAAAGATAGAAAGAAAGAAACGAAGATAGAAAGAAAGAGAAAGAGGAAAACAGGAACAAAGAAAGAAATAAAGAAAGAAAGAATGAATGAATGAATGAATGAATGAAGGAATGAATGAGTGAATGAATAAATGTAGGAATTAATGAAAGAAAGAAAGAAAGAACGAAACAACGAAAAAAGATTTAAAGACAGAAAGAAAGAAAGAAAGAATGAAACAAAGAAAGACAGAAAGAAAGGAGGAAAGAAAGTCAGAAAGGAAGAAGAAAGAAAGAAAGAAAAAGGAAAGAAGGATAGAAAGAAAGACAGAAAGAAAGAAAAGAATGAAAGAAAGAAGGAAAGAAAACAGAAAGAAACAAAGAAAGATAGAAAGAAAGAAAGAAAGAAAGAAAGGAAGAAAGAAAGAAAGAAAGAAAGAAACAAAGGAAGAAAGAAAGAAAGGAAGAAAGGAAGAAAGGAAGACAGAAAGTAAGAAAGAAAGAAAGGATGAACGGAACAAAGAAAGACAGAAAGTAAAAAGAAACAAAGAAAGAACGATAGAGAGAAACCAAGAGAGAAAGAAAGAGAGAAAGGAAGGAAGTAAGAAAGAAAGAAAGAAAGAAAGGAAGGAAGAAAGAAAGAAAGAAAAGTAGGAAGGAGGAAAGCAAGAAACATACAAAGAAATGAAGAAAGAAAAAAGGAAAGAAAGGGAGACAGAGAGAAAGAAAGGCACAAAGGAAGAAAGACAGAAAGAAAGAAAGAAAGAAAGATAGAAAGAGACAAAGAAAGAAAGAATGAAAGAAAGCAAGTAAGAAAGAAAGAGAACAAGAGAGGAAGAGAGAAAGACAGAGAGAAAGAAAGAAAGAAAAAAATACAGAAAGAAAGTTAGAAAGAAAGAAAGTAAGGAAGAAAGCAGAAAAGAAAGATAGAAAGAAAGAGAGAAAGAAAGAAAGAAAGAAAGAAGGAAAGAAGGAAAGAAAGATAGAAAGAAAGAATGAAACAGAGAAAGACAGAAAGAAAGGAAGAAAGAAAGAGAGAGAAAGAAAGGTACAAAGAAAGAAAGAAGGAAAGGAGGAAGAAAGAAAGATCGAAAGAAAGATAGAAAGAAAGAAAGAAAAAAGAAAAGAAACAAGGAATGAAAGATAGAAAGAAAGAAAGACAGAAAGAAAGAAAAATATAAAGAAAGATAGATAGAAACAAAGAAAGAAAGGAAGGAAGGAAGAATGAAAGAAAGAAAGAAACAAACAAAGGAAGAAAGAAAGAAATAAAAAATAAAAAGAAAGGAAGAAGGAAGGAAAGAAAGATAGAAAGAAAGAAAGAAAGAAAGCAAGCAAGTAAGAAACAAAGAAAGACGGAAACAAAAAATGAACGAAAAAAAGACAGAAAGAGAGAAAGAGAGAAAGACAGAAAGAAATAAACAAAGAAAGAAAGAACGATAGAAAGAACGAAAGAGAGGAAGAAGGAAAGAGAGAAAGAAAATAGCAAGAAAGTATGAAGGAAAGAAAGAAAGAAAAAGGAAAGAAAGAAAGAAAAAAGTGAGAAAGATAGAAAGAAAGAAAGAAAGAAAGAAAGAGGGAAAGAAAGAAAGAAAGAGGGAAAGAAAGAAAGAATGAAAGAAGGAAGGAAAGGAAGAAAGAAACAAGGAAAGAAAGATAGAAAGAAAGACAGAAAGAAATAAAGAAATTAAAAAGAAAAAGTAAGGAAAGAAAGTAAAAACACAGAAAGAAAGAAAGAAAGGAAGGAAGAAAGAAAGAACGAAAGAAAGAGAGGAAGAGAGGAAGAGAAGTATACAGCAAGAAAGAAAGAAAGAAAGAAAGAAAGATAGAAAGAAAGAAAGAATGAAAGAAGGAAAGAAGGAACGATAGATAGAAGGAAAGAAAGTAAGAAAGATAGGAAGAAAGAAAGAAAGGAAGAAAGAAAGAAAGGAAGAAAGAAAGAAGGAAAGAAAGGGAGACAGAGATAAAGAAAGGCACAAAGGAAGAAAGACAGAAAGAAAGATAGAAAAAGAGAAAGAAAGAAAGCAAGTAAGAAAGAAGGAAAGAAGGAAAGAGAAGAAGAGAGGAAGAGAAGAAGAGAGGAAGAGAAGAAGAGAGGAAGAGAGAAAGACAGAAAGAAAGATAGAAAGAAAGTAGGGAAGAAAGAAGGAAAGAAAAATAGAAAGAAATAGAGAAAGAAAGAAAGAAAGAAAGAAGCAAAGAAGGATAGAGAGAAAGATAGAAAGACAGAAAGAAAGGAAGTAAGAAAGTAAGAAAGAAAGACAGAAAGAAAGAAAGAAAGAAAGAAGGAAACAAAGAAAGACAGAAAGAAAGGAAGAAAGAAAGAGAGAACTAAAGAAAGAAAGGAAGAAAGAATGAAAGATATTAAGAAAATAGAAAGAAAGAAGGAAAGAAAGGAAGAAGGAAAGAAAGATGGAAGGAAAGTAAGGCAGAAAGAAAGACATAAAGAAAGAAGGAAAGAAAGAAAGAAAGGAAGGAAGAAAGAATGAAAGAATGAAAGAAAGTAAGAAAGAAAGAAACAAAGAAAGAAAGATACAAAGAAAGAAAGAAAGAAAGATAAAAGAAAGAAGGAAGGAAAGGAAGAAAAAACAAACAAAGGAAGAAAGAAAGAAATAAAGAAACAAAGAATGAAAGAAAGAAAGCAAGAGAGGAAGAGAAAAATACAGAAAGAAAAAAAGATAGAAAGAAAGAAACGAAGATAGAAAGAAAGAGAAAGAGGAAAACAGGAACAAAGAAAGAAATAAAGAAAGAAAGAATGAATGAATGAATGAATGAATGAAGGAATGAATGAGTGAATGAATAAATGTAGGAATTAATGAAAGAAAGAAGGAAAGAACGAAACAACGAAAAAAGATTTAAAGACAGAAAGAAAGAAAGAAAGAATGAAACAAAGAAAGACAGAAAGAAAGGAGGAAAGAAAGTCAGAAAGGAAGAAGAAAGAAAGAAAGAAAGAGGAAAGAAGGATAGAAAGAAAGACAGAAAGAAAGAAAAGAATGAAAGAAAGAAGGAAAGAAAACAGAAAGAAACAAAGAAAGATAGAAAGAAAGAAAGAAAGAAAGAAAGGAAGAAAGAAAGAAAGAAAGAAACAAAGGAAGAAAGAAAGAAAGGAAGAAAGGAAGAAAGGAAGACAGAAAGTAAGAAAGAAAGAAAGGATGAACGGAACAAAGAAAGACAGAAAGTAAAAAGAAACAAAGAAAGAACGATAGAGAGAAACCAAGAGAGAAAGAAAGAGAGAAAGGAAGGAAGTAAGAAAGAAAGAAAGAAAGAAAGGAAGGAAGAAAGAAAGAAAGAAAAGTAGGAAGGAGGAAAGCAAGAAACATACAAAGAAATGAAGAAAGAAAAAAGGAAAGAAAGGGAGACAGAGAGAAAGAAAGGCACAAAGGAAGAAAGACAGAAAGAAAGAAAGAAAGATAGAAAGAGACAAAGAAAGAAAGAATGAAAGAAAGCAAGTAAGAAAGAAAGAGAACAAGAGAGGAAGAGAGAAAGACAGAGAGAAAGAAAGAAAGAAAAAAATACAGAAAGAAAGTTAGAAAGAAAGAAAGTAAGGAAGAAAGCAGAAAAGAAAGATAGAAAGAAAGAGAGAAAGAAAGAAAGAAAGAAAGAAGGAAAGAAGGAAAGAAAGATAGAAAGAAAGAATGAAACAGAGAAAGACAGAAAGAAAGGAAGAAAGAAAGAGAGAGAAAGAAAGGTACAAAGAAAGAAAGAAGGAAAGGAGGAAGAAAGAAAGATCGAAAGAAAGATAGAAAGAAAGAAAGAAAAAAGAAAAGAAACAAGGAATGAAAGATAGAAAGAAAGAAAGACAGAAAGAAAGAAAAATATAAAGAAAGATAGATAGAAACAAAGAAAGAAAGGAAGGAAGAATGAAAGAAAGAAAGAAACAAACAAAGGAAGAAAGAAAGAAATAAAAAATAAAAAGAAAGGAAGAAGGAAGGAAGGAAAGAAAGATAGAAAGAAAGAAAGAAAGAAAGAAAGCAAGCAAGTAAGAAACAAAGAAAGACGGAAACAAAAAATGAACGAAAAAAAGACAGAAAGAGAGCAAGAGAGAAAGACAGAAAGAAATAAACAAAGAAAGAAAGAACGATAGAAAGAACGAAAGAGAGGAAGAAGGAAAGAGAGAAAGAAAATAGCAAGAAAGTATGAAGGAAAGAAAGAAAGAAAAAGGAAAGAAAGAAATAAAAAAGTGAGAAAGATAGAAAGAAAGAAAGAAAGAAAGAAAGAAAGAAAGAAAGAGCGAACGAAAGAAAGAAAGGAACAAGGAAAGAAAGAAGGAAAAATAGCAATAAAAAATAAAGAAGGAAAGAAAGCAAGAAATGAAGAAAGAAAGAAAGAAAGAAAGAATGAAAGAAGGAAAGAAGGAACGATAGATAGAAGGAAAGAAAGTAAGAAAGATAGGAAGAAAGAAAGGAAGAAAGAAAGAAAGGAAGAAAGAAAGAAGGAAAGAAAGGGAGACAGAGATAAAGAAAGGCACAAAGGAAGAAAGACAGAAAGAAAGATAGAAAAAGAGAAAGAAAGAAAGCAAGTAAGAAAGAAGGAAAGAAGGAAAGAGAAGAAGAGAGGAAGAGAAGAAGAGAGGAAGAGAGAAAGACAGAAAGAAAGATAGAAAGAAAGTAGGGAAGAAAGAAGGAAAGAAAAATAGAAAGAAATAGAGAAAGAAAGAAAGAAAGAAGCAAAGAAGGATAGAGAGAAAGATAGAAAGACAGAAAGAAAGGAAGTAAGAAAGAAAGAAAGAAAGACAGAAAGAAAGAAAGAAAGAAAGAAGGAAACAAAGAAAGACAGAAAGAAAGGAAGAAAGAAAGAGAGAACTAAAGAAAGAAAGGAAGAAAGAATGAAAGATATTAAGAAAATAGAAAGAAAGAAGGAAAGAAAGGAAGAAGGAAAGAAAGATGGAAGGAAAGAAAGGCAGAAAGAAAGACATAAAGAAAGAAAGAAAGAAACAAAGGAAGGAAGAAAGAATGAAAGAATGAAAGAAAGTAAGAAAGAAAGAAACAAAGAAAGAAAGATACAAAGAAAGAAAGAAAGAAAGAAAGATAAAAGAAAGAAGGAAGGAAAGGAAGAAAAAACAAACAAAGGAAGAAAGAAAGAAATAAAGAAACAAAGAATGAAAGAAAGAAAGCAAGAGAGGAAGAGAAAAATACAGAAAGAAAAAAAGATAGAAAGAAAGAAACGAAGATAGAAAGAAAGAGAAAGAGGAAAACAGGAACAAAGAAAGAAATAAAGAAAGAAAGAATGAATGAATGAATGAATGAATGAATGAAGGAATGAATGAGTGAATGAATAAATGTAGGAATTAATGAAAGAAAGAAAGAAAGAACGAAACAACGAAAAAAGATTTAAAGACAGAAAGAAAGAAAGAATGAAACAAAGAAAGACAGAAAGAAAGGAGGAAAGAAAGTCAGAAAGGAAGAAGAAAGAAAGAAAGAAAAAGGAAAGAAGGATAGAAAGAAAGACAGAAAGAAAGAAAAGAATGAAAGAAAGAAGGAAAGAAAACAGAAAGAAACAAAGAAAGATAGAAAGAAAGAAAGAAAGAAAGAAAGGAAGAAAGAAAGAAAGAAAGAAACAAAGGAAGAAAGAAAGAAAGGAAGAAAGGAAGAAAGGAAGACAGAAAGTAAGAAAGAAAGAAAGGATGAACGGAACAAAGAAAGACAGAAAGTAAAAAGAAACAAAGAAAGAACGATAGAGAGAAACCAAGAGAGAAAGAAAGAGAGAAAGGAAGGAAGTAAGAAAGAAAGAAAGAAAGAAAGGAAGGAAGAAAGAAAGAAAGAAAAGTAGGAAGGAGGAAAGCAAGAAACATACAAAGAAATGAAGAAAGAAAAAAGGAAAGAAAGGGAGACAGAGAGAAAGAAAGGCACAAAGGAAGAAAGACAGAAAGAAAGAAAGAAAGATAGAAAGAGACAAAGAAAGAAAGAATGAAAGAAAGCAAGTAAGAAAGAAAGAGAACAAGAGAGGAAGAGAGAAAGACAGAGAGAAAGAAAGAAAGAAAAAAATACAGAAAGAAAGTTAGAAAGAAAGAAAGTAAGGAAGAAAGCAGAAAAGAAAGATAGAAAGAAAGAGAGAAAGAAAGAAAGAAAGAAAGAAGGAAAGAAGGAAAGAAAGATAGAAAGAAAGAATGAAACAGAGAAAGACAGAAAGAAAGGAAGAAAGAAAGAGAGAGAAAGAAAGGTACAAAGAAAGAAAGAAGGAAAGGAGGAAGAAAGAAAGATCGAAAGAAAGATAGAAAGAAAGAAAGAAAAAAGAAAAGAAACAAGGAATGAAAGATAGAAAGAAAGAAAGACAGAAAGAAAGAAAAATATAAAGAAAGATAGATAGAAACAAAGAAAGAAAGGAAGGAAGGAAGAATGAAAGAAAGAAAGAAACAAACAAAGGAAGAAAGAAAGAAATAAAAAATAAAAAGAAAGGAAGAAGGAAGGAAGGAAAGAAAGATAGAAAGAAAGAAAGAAAGAAAGCAAGCAAGTAAGAAACAAAGAAAGACGGAAACAAAAAATGAACGAAAAAAAGACAGAAAGAGAGAAAGAGAGAAAGACAGAAAGAAATAAACAAAGAAAGAAAGAACGATAGAAAGAACGAAAGAGAGGAAGAAGGAAAGAGAGAAAGAAAATAGCAAGAAAGTATGAAGGAAAGAAAGAAAGAAAAAGGAAAGAAAGAAAGAAAAAAGTGAGAAAGATAGAAAGAAAGAAAGAAAGAAAGAAAGAAAGAGGGAAAGAAAGAAAGAGGGAAAGAAAGAAAGAATGAAAGAAGGAAGGAAAGGAAGAAAGAAACAAGGAAAGAAAGATAGAAAGAAAGACAGAAAGAAATAAAGAAATTAAAAAGAAAAAGTAAGGAAAGAAAGTAAAAACACAGAAAGAAAGAAAGGAAGGAAGAAAGAAAGAACGAAAGAAAGAGAGGAAGAGAGGAAGAGAAGTATACAGCAAGAAAGAAAGAAAGAAAGAAAGAAAGATAGAAGGAAAGAAAAAGAGGAAGAGATTAACATAGAAAGAAATGAAGAAAGAAAGAAAGAAAGAAGGAAAGAATGAATGAATGAGTAAATGAATGAATGCATGAATGAATGAATGAATGAATGTACGAATGAATGAAAGAAAGAATGAATGAAAGAAAGAGCGAACGAAAGAAAGAAAGGAACAAGCAAAGAGAGACTGAAAAATAGAGAGAAAGAAATAAGGAAAGAAAGAAAGAAATAAAGAAAGAAAGAAAGAAAGAAAGAAGAAAGGAAGAAAGAAAGAGAGAAAGAAAGATAGAAAGAAAGCAAGAAAGAGAGAAAGACAGGTAGAGAGGAAGAGCGATAGACAGAAAGAAAAAAGAAAGAAAGAAAGAAAGAACGAAGGAATGAAAGAAAAAAAGAAAAAAGAATGAAAGAAAGAAAGAAAAAAGAAACAAAGAAAGAAACAAAGAAAGAAAGAGCGAACGAAAGAAAGAAAGGAACAAGGAAAGAAAGAAGGAGAAATAGCAATAAAAAATAAAGAAGGAAAGAAAGCAAGAAATGAAGAAAGAAAGAAAGAAAGAAAGAAAGAATGAAAGAAGGAAAGAAGGAACGATAGATAGAAGGAAAGAAAGTAAGAAAGATAGGAAGAAAGAAAGAAAGAAAGGAAGAAAGAAAGAAGGAAAGAAAGGGAGACAGAGATAAAGAAAGGCACAAAGGAAGAAAGACAGAAAGAAAGATAGAAAGAAAGAAAGAAAGCAAGTAAGAAAGAAGGAAAGAAAGAAAGAGAAGAAGAGAGGAAGAGAGAAAGACAGAAAGAAAGATAGAAAGAAAGTAGGGAACAAAGAAGGAAAGAAAAATAGAAAGACATAGAGAAAGAAAGAAAGAAAGAAGCAAAGAAAGATAGAGAGAAAGATAGAAAGACAGAAAGAAAGTAAGTAAGAAAGAAAGAAAGACAGAAAGAAAGAAAGAAAGAAGGAAACAAAGAAAGACAGAAAGAAAGGAAGAAAGAAAGAGAGAACTAAAGAAAGAAAGGAAGGAAGAAAGAATGAAAGATATTAAGAAAATAGAAAGAAAGAAGGAAAGAAAGGAAGAAGGAAAGAAAGATGGAAGGAAAGTAAGGCAGAAAGAAAGACATAAATAAAGAAAGAAAGAAAGAAAGAAAGGAAGAAAGAATGAAAGAATGAAAGAAAGTAAGAAGGTAAGAAAGAAAGAAACAAAGAAAGAAAGATACAAAGAAAGAAAGAAAGAAAGAAAGATAAAAGAAAGAAGGAAGGAAAGGAAGAAAAAACAAACAAAGGAAGAAAGAAAGAAAGAAAGAAACAAAGAATGAAAGAAAGAAAGCAAGAGAGGAAGAGAAAAATACAGAAAGAAAACAAGATAGAAAGAAAGAAACGAAGATAGAAAGAAAGAAAAAGAGGAAAACAGGAACAAAGAAAGAAATAAAGAAAGAAAGAATTAATGAATGAACGAATGAATGAATGAAAGAATGAATGAATTAATGAATGAATAAATGTACTAATGAATGAAAGAAAGAATGAAATATAGAAAGGATAGAAGGAAAGAAAGACAGGAAAACAGAAAGAATGAATGAAAGAAAGAAGGAAAATAAGAAAGAAAGACAGAAAGAAAGAGAGAGAAAGAAAGAAAGGTAGAAAGGAAGGAAGAAAGAGAGAAATACAGGAAGAGAGGAAGAGCGATAGACAGAAAGAAAAAAGAAAGAAAGAAAGAAGAAATGAAAGATAAAAAGAAAGAAAGAAAGATAGAGAAAAAGAAAGAAAGAAAGAAAGAAACAAAGAGAGATAGGAAGAAAGTAAGTAAGAAATATAGGAAGAAAGAAAGAAAGAAAGGAATAAAGAAAGAAGGAAAGAAAGGGAGATCGACAGAAAGAAAGGCACAAAGGAAGAAAGACAGAAAGAAAGAAAGATAGAAACCGAGAGAAAGAAAGAAAGAAAGCAAGGAAGAAAGATAGAAAGAGAAGAAGAGAGGAAGAGAGAAAGACAGAAAGTAAGAAAGATGGAAAGAAAGACAGAAAGAAAGATAGAAGGAAGGAAAGTAAGGAAGAAAGAAGGAAAGAAAGATATAAAGACAGAGAGAAAGAAAGAAATAGAGAATGAAACAAAGAAAGACAGAAAGAAAGGAGGAAAGAAAGTCAGAAAGGAAGAAGAAAGAAAGAAAGAAAAAGGAAAGAAAGATAGAAAGAAAGACAGAAAGAAAGAAAAGAATGAAAGAAAGAGAGAAAGAGAGGAAGAGAGGAAGATTTAAAGACAGAAAGAAAGAAAGAATGAAACAAAGAAAGAGAGAAAGAAAGGAGGAAAGAAAGAAAGAAAGAAGGAAAGAAAGATAGATAGAAAGAAAGAAAGGTAGAAAGAAAGAAAGAATCAAAGAATGAAAGAAAGAAAGAAAGAAAGAAAGAAAAGAAGATAGAAAGAAAGAAAGAATCAAACGAAGAAAGAAAGAAAGAAGGATAGACATTTAGAAGGAAAGAAAGAAGCAAAGAAAGAAAGAAACAAACAAACAAAGAAAGACTGAAAAATGGAAGAAAGAAAGAGAGAAAGGAAGAAAGAAGGAAAGAAAGAAGGAAAGAAAAATAGAAAGAAAGAAAGAAACAAAGAAAGACAGAAAGAAATGAAGGAAAGAAAGAGGGAAAGAAAGAAAGAAGGAAGGAAAGAAAGAAGGAAAGATAGATAGAAAGAAAGAAAGAAAGTAAGAAAGCTAAGAAGAAAGAAATTAAAATAGAAAGAAGGAAAGAAAGGAGACTGAGAGAAAGAAAGGCACAAAGGAGGAAAGACGTAAAGAAAGAAAGATAGAGAGAGAGAAAGAAAGAAATCAAGTAAGAGAGAAAGAAACAGAAGAAGAGAGCAAGAGAGAAAGACAGAGAGAAAGAAAGAAGGAAAGAAACAAACAAAGATAGAAAGAAAGAAAGATGGACGCAAAGAAAGATAGAAAGAAAGAAAGTAAGAAGGAAAGAAAGATAGAAAGAAAGAGAGAAAGAAAGAAAAAAGAAAGAAGGAAAGAAAGATAGAAAGACAGAAAGAAAGAACGATGGAAAGAAAGGGAGACAGAGAGAAGGAAAGGCACAAAGGAAGAAAGACCGAGAGAAAGAAAGATAGAAAGAGAGAAAGAAAGAAAGAAAGAAAGAAAGCAAGTAAGCAAGAATGAAAGAGAAGAAGAGAGGAAGAGAGAAAGACAGAAAGAAAGAAAGAAAGAAACAAAGAAAGAAAGAAAGAAAGACAGAAAGAAAGATAGAAAGAAAGAAAGTAAGGAATAAACAAGAAAAGAAAGATAGAAAGAAAGAGAGAAATAAAGAAAGAAAGAGAGAAGGAGAAGAAGAAAAAAGAAAGAAAGAAAGAAAGAAGGAAAGAAAGATAGAAAGAAAGATAGAAAGAAAGAAGTAAGAAAAGAAAGATAGAAAAATATCAAGAAAGAAGGAAAGAAAGAAAAAATGAAAGATAGAAAGAAAGAAGGAACCAAAGAAGGAAGGAAAGAAAGAAAGACAAAGAAAGAAAGAAAGAAAGAAAGAAAGAAAGAAAGAAAGAAAGAAAGAATGAAAGAAAGAGAAGAAGGGAGAAATAGAGCAAGAAAGAAAGTAGCTTAGTAAATAAAAAAGAAAAAACTAAAGAAATAAATAAAGAAAGAAAGAAAGAAGGAAAGAAAGGAAGAAGGAAAGAAAGGAAGAAAGAAGAATAGCAAGAAAGAAAGAAAGAATGGATTAAAGAAAGAAAGAAAGACAAAAGAATGAATAAATGAAAGAAAGAAAGGAAGGAAGAATGAAAGAAAGAAAGATAGAAAGAAAGAAGGAAAGAAAGGGAGAAGGAAAGAAAGAAAGATAGAAAGAAAGATAGGAAGAAAGAAAGGAAGGAAGGAAGAAAGGAATAAGAAAGACAGAAAGAAAGAAAGAAACAAAGAAAGAAAGAAAGATAGAAACAAAGAAAGAAAGAAACGAAGAAAGGAAGAAAGAAAGACAGAAAGAAAGAAAGAAAGTAAGAAACAAAGGAATAAAGAAAGAAAGAATGAATGAAAGAAAGAAAGGAAGGATGAAAGAAAAAAAAGAAAGAAAGAACGAATGAAAGAAACAAAGAAAAAAGGAAGAAAGTTACAAAGGAGGAAAGAAAGGAAGATAGAAAGAAAGAATGAAAGAAGGACAGAAAGAAAGAAAGGAAGACTGAAAGAAAGAAAGATAGAAAGAAAAAAGAAAGAAAGAAGGAAGGAAAGCAAAAAGGAAGAAAGAAAGAAAGGAAGAAAGAAAGTAAGAAAGGAAGAAAGTTACAAAGGAGGAAAGAAAGGAAGATAGAAAGAAAGAATGAAAGAAGGACAGAAAGAAAGAAAGGAAGACTGAAAGAAAGAAAGATAGAAAGAAAAAAGAAAGAAAGAAGGAAGGAAAGAAAAAAAGGAAGAAAGAAAGAAAGGAAGAAAGAAAGTAAGAAAGAAAGAAACTAAGAAACTAATAGAGTTACAAAGAAGGAGAGAAAGAGAGATAGAAAGGAAGAAAGAAAGAATGAAAGAAAGAAACAGACAGAAAAAAGAAAGAAAGATAGAAAGAAAGAAAGATAGAAAGAAAGAAAGAAAAAAGGAAGGAAAGAAAGAAAAAACAAAGAAAGAAAGAAGGAAGGAAAGAAAAAAAGGAAGAAGGAAAGAAAGGAAGAAAGAAAGTAAGAAAGAAAGAAACTAAGAAACTAATAGAGTTACAAAGAAGGAGAGAAAGAGAGATAGAAAGGAAGAAAGAAAGAAAGAATGAAAGAAAGAAACAGACAGAAAAAAGTAAGAAAGATAGAAAGAAAGAAAGAAAAAAGGAAGGAAAGAAAGAAAAAACAAAGAAAGAAACAAAGAGAGAACGGAAGTGAGAAAGAATTAAAGAAAGAGAGGAAAAGAGGAAGAGAGAAATACAGAAAGAAAGAAGGAAAGAAAGCAACAAAGAAAGAAAGTAAGTAAGATAGAAAGAGAGAAAAAGTGGATGAGAATAACAAAGAAAGAAATAAATAAAGAAAGAAAGAATGAGTTAATGAATGAACAAATGAATGAATGAAAGAATGAATGAATTAATGAATGAATAAATGTACTAATGAATGAAAGAAAGAAAGAAATATAGAAAGGATAGAAGGAAAGAAAGAGAGAAAAATAGAAAGAATGAAAGAAAGAAAGAAGGAAACAAAGAAAGAAAGACAGAAAGAAAGGAAGAAAGAAAGAGAGAGAAAGAAAGAAAGGTAGAAAGGAAGGAAGAAAGAGAGAAATACAGGAAGAGAGGAAGAGCGATAGACAGAAAGAAAAAAGAAAGAAAGAAGAAATGAAAGATAAAAAGAAAGAAAGAAAGATAGAGAAAAAGAAAGAAAGAAACAAGGAGGGATAGATAGAAAGATAGTAAGAAATATAGGAAGAAAGAAAGAAAGAAAGAAAGAAAGGAAGAAAGAAAGAAGGAAAGAAAGGGAGATCGAGAGAAAGAAAGGCACAAAGGAAGAAAGACAGAAAGAAAGAAAGAAAGATAGAAACCGAGAGAAAGAAAGAAAGAAAGCAAGGAAGAAAGAAAGAAAGAGAAGAAGAGAGGAAGAGAGAAAGACAGAAAGAAAGAAAGATGGAAAGAAAGAAAGACAGAAAGAAAGATAGAAGGAAGGAAAGTAAGGAAGAAAGAAGGAAAGAAAGATATAAAGACAGAGAGAAAGAAAGAAAGAGAGAAGGAAAGAACGATAGAAAGAAAGATAGAAAGACAGAAAGAAAGAAAGAATGAAAGAAAGAAGGAAAGAAAGAAAGAAGTAAAGAAAGATAGAAAGACAGAAAGAAAAAAAGAAAGAAAGAAAGAAAAAAGAAAAAGTAAGGATAGAAAGAAAAAACCAAGAAGGAAAGAAAGGAAGGAAGAAAGAAAGAATGAAAGAAAGAGAGGAAGAGAGACATGCAGAAAGAAAGAAAGAAAGAAAGAACGGGAGATAGAAAGAAAGAAAGTAAGGAAGAAAGAAGGAAAGAAAGATAGAAAGAAAGAGAGAAAGAAAGAAATAAAGATAGAAAGATAGAAAGAGAGAAAGAAAGAAAGAAAGAAAGAAAGAAAGCAAGCAAGTAAGAAAGAAAGAAAGAGGGAAAGAAAGAGAGAAAGGAAGAAAGGAAGAAAGATAAAAAGAGAGAAAGAAATAAAGAAAGAGGGGAAGATAAAAAGAATTAAAGAAAGAAGGAACGAAAGAAGGAAGCAAAGAAAGATAGAAAGAAAGAATGACAGAAAGAAAGAAAGAAAGAAAGAAAGAAAGAAAAAAGAAAAAAGGAAGATAGAAGGAAAGAAAAAGAGGAAGAGAATATAAAAGAAAGAGATAAAGAACGGAAGAAAGAAAGAAAGAAACAACGACAGAAAGATAGAAAGGAAGAAGGAAAGAAAGACAGAAAAATAAAAAGAAAGAAAGAAGGAAAGAAAGAAAGAAGAAAGAACGGAAGAAGGAAAGAAACAAAAATATAAAGAAAGCAAGAAAGAGAGAAAGACAGGAAGAGAGGAAGAGCGATAGACAGAAAGAAAATAGAAAGAAATAGAGAAAGAAGGAAACAAACAAGGAAAGAAAGATAGAAAGAAAGATAGAAAGACAGAAAGAAAGAAAGAAAGAAAGGAAGGAAGAAAGAAAGAAAGAAAGAAAGTAAGAAAGAAAGAAAGAAAGTAAGAAAGAAAGAAACAAAAAAAGAAAGAAAGAAAGGAAGAAAGAAAGAAACCAAAAAGAAAGTAAGAAAGAACGAAAGAAATGAAGAAGGAAAGAAAGAAGGTAAAATAGCAAGAAGGAAAGAAGGAAACAAAGAAAGAAATCAAAAAGGAAAGAAAGAAAGAAAGAAAGTAAGAAAGATAGATAGAAAGAAAAAAGAAAGAAGGAAGACAGAAAGAAAGAAAGAAAGAGGGAAAGAAACAAAGAAAGAATCAAAGAAAGAAAGAAGGAAAGAAAGAAAGCAAGCAAGAAAGAAAGAGGGAAACAAAACAGAGAAAGGTAGAGAGAAAAAAGAAAGAAGGAATGAAAGAAAGAAAGAAAAAAGGAAAGAAAGAAAGTAGGAAAGAAAGTTAGAAAGAAAGAAACAAAGAAAGAAAGAAAGTCAGAAAGGAAGAAAGAAAGAAAGAACGAAACACACAAAGACAGAAAGAAAGGAAGAGAGAAATAAAGAAAGAATGAAAGGAAGGAAGGAAGAAAGAAAGAAAGATATTAAGAAAGATAGAAAGAAAGAAAGAAGGAAGGAAAGAAAGAAGAAAAGAAAGATAGATAGAAAGTAAGACAGAAAGAAAGAAAAAAAGAAAGGAAGAAAGAATGAAAGAATGAAAGAAAGTAAGAAAGAGAGAAACAGATAAAGAAAGGGAGAAAGAAGGAAAGAAAAAATCAAAGTAAGAAAGAAAGAAGGAAAGACATATAGAAAGAAAGAAACAAACAAAGAAAGAAACAAACAAACAAACAAAGAAAGACAAAAATAAAGGAAGAAAGAAAGAGGGAAAGAAAGAAAGAGGGAAAGAAAGAAGAAAAGATAGATTGAAAGACAGAAAGAAAGTAAGAAAAATAGGAAAAAAGAACGAAAGCAAGTAAGAAAGAAAGAAAGATAAGAAGAGAGGAAGAGAGAAAGACAGAAAGAAAGAAACAAAGAAAGAAAGAAAGAACGACGGAAAGAAAGATAGAAAGAAAGAAAGTTAGGACGAAAGAAGGAAAGAAAGATAGAAAGAAAGACAGAAAGAAAGAAAGAAAGAAAGAAAGAAGGAAAGAAAGGGAGAAAGAGAGAAAGAAAGGCACTAAGGAAGAAAGACAGAAAGAAAGATAGAAAGAGAGAAAGAAAGAAAGCAAGTAAGAAATAAAGAATGAAAGAGAAGAAGGGAGGAAGAGAGAAAGACAGAAAGAAAGAAAGAAACAAAGAAAGAAAGAAAGGAAGAAGGAAAGAAAGAAAATAAGAAAGAAAGAAAGAAAGAAAGGAAGAAAGAAAGAAAGAAAGAAGGAAAGAAAGATAGAAAGAAAGAGAGTAATAAAGAAAGAAAGAAGCAAAGAAAGAAAGAAAGAAAGAAGGAAAGAAAGAACAAAAGAAAGTAATAAGAAAAGAAAGATAGAAAGATAGCAAGAAAGAAAGGAAGAAAGAAAGGTAGAAAGAAAGAAAGAAAAAAGTAAAAAAGATAGAAAGAAAGAAAGAAAGCGGGAAAGAAAGAATGAAAGAAAGAAAGAAGGACGAATAGAAAGAAAGAAACAAACAAAGAAAGACAGAAAGAAAGGAAGAATGAAAGAGAGAAAGGATGAATGAAAGAAAGAAAGAAGGAAAGAATGAAAGAAAGATAGAAAGAAAGAAGGAAAGAAATAAAGAAACAAAGAAAGAAAGGAACATACAAACAAACAAAGAAAGCCAGAAAGAAAGGAAGTAAAGAAAGACAGAAAGAAAGAAGTAAAGAAAGAAGGAAAGATAGATAGAAAGAAAGAAAGTAAGAAAGACACGAAGAAAGAAAGAGAGAAAGAAATGAACACAAATAGAAGGAAATAAAGGGAGAGAGAGAGAAAGTAAGGCACAAATGAAGAAACACAGAAAGGGAGAAAGATAGAAAGAGAGAAAGAAAGAAAGAATGAAAGAAAGCAAGTAAGAAAGAAAAAAAAAGAAGAGAGGAAGAGAGACAGACAGACAGAAAGAAAGAAACAAAGAAAGAAAGAAAGAAAGTATGAAAGTAAGGAAGAAAGAAGGAAAGAAAGATAGAAAGAAAGATATAAAAGAAAGAAAGATAGAAAGACAGAAAGAAAGAAAGAAAGGAAGAAAGAAAAAAGAAAGAAAGAAAGAAAGCGGGAAAGAAAGAAAGAATGAAAGAAAGAAGGAAAGACATATAGAAAGAAAGAAACAACTAAACAAAGACAAAGAAAGGAAGAAGGAAAGAGAGAAAGGATAAAAGAAATAAAGAAAGAACGAATGAATGAAAGAAAGAAAGAAAGAAAGAAGGAAAGAAAGATAGAAAGAAAGACACAAAGAAACAAAGAAAGAAAGAAACAAACAAACAAACAAAAACAGAAAAAGAAGGAAGAAAGAAAGAGAGAAGGATAGAAAGGAAGAAGGAAAGAAAGAAGGAAAGATAGATTGAAAGAAAGAAAGTAAGAGAGATAGGAAGAAAGAAAAAAAGAAAGAAAGTAGGAAATGAAGAAAGAAACAGGGAAAGAAAGAGACAGAGAGAAGAAAGGCACAAAGGAAGAAAGACAGAAAGAAAGATAGAAACAGAGAAAGAAAGAAAGAATGAAAGAAAGAAAGCAAGTAAGAAAGAAAGAGAAGAAGAGAGGAAGAGAGAAAGACAGAAAGAAAGAAAGAAAGAAAGAAAGAAAGACAGAAAGAAAAATAGAAGTAAAGAAACATAGATAGAAAGAAACAAAGATAGAAAGAAAGAAAGAAAGGAATAAAGATCGAAACAAAGAAAGAAAGAAAGTAAGAAAGAAAGAAAGAAAGAATGAATGAATGAAAGAAAGAATGAAAGAAACGAAGAATGAAAGAAAGAAAGATAGAAAGAAAGAAATAAAGAAAGAAAGAAAGAAGGAAACAAAGAAAGAAAGAAGGAAAGATAGATAGTAAGAAAAACAGGAAGAAAGAAAGAAAGAAAAGAAGAAAAAAAAGAGGAAAAGAAAGGGAGACGGAGCAAAAAAGGCACAAAGGAAGAAAGATAGAAAGAAAAATAGAAAGAGAGAAAGAAAGAAATAAGGCAAGTAAGAAAGAAAGACAGAAAGAAAGAGCAGAACAGAGGAAGAGACAAACACAGATAGAAAGAAAGAAAAAAGACAGAAAGAAACAAAGAAAGAAAGAAAGAAGGAAAGAAAGATAGACAGAAAGAAATACAGAAAGTAAGAAAGGAAGGAAGAAATAAAGAAAGAAAGTAAGTAAGAGAGAAAGAAGGAAAGAAAGAAAGAAAGAAGGAACGAAAGAAAGAAAGAAATCAGAAAAGAAAGAAAGAAAAATAGCAAGAAAGAAAGAAGAAAAGAGAGAAAGGAAGAAAGCAAGAAAGAAGGAAAGAAAGAAAGATATTAAGAAAGACAGAAAGAAAGAAAGAAAGAAAGAAAGAAAGAAAGAAAGAAAGAAGGAAAGAAAGTAGGGAGGAAAGATAGAAAGAAAGAAAGACAAAGCAAGAAAGAAGGAAAGAAAGGAACAATGAAAGAAAGAAAGATAGAAATAAAGAAAGAAAGATGGAAAGAAAGAAAGGAAGAAAGAAAGAAAGTAAGAAAGAAAGAAAGAGGGAAAGAAAGGAAGAATGAAAGAAAGAGACAAAGAGAGGAAGAGAGAAAGAGAAAAAGAAAGAAAGAAACAATGAAAGAAAGAAAGACAAATAATAAAGGAAGAAAGAAAGAAAGAAGGAAAGAAAGAAAGAAAGGAAGAAGGAAAGAAAGAAAGAAAAATAGCAAGAAAGAAAGAAGGAAAGAAAGCAAGAAAGTAAAATGGAAAGAAAGCTAGAAAGAAAGTAAGTAAGAAAAATAGAAACAAAGAAAGAAAGAAAGATAGAAAGAAAGAAAGAAGGAACGAAAGAAGAAAGAAAGAAAGTAAGAAAGAAAGAGGGAATGAAAGATAGAATGAAAGAAAGAGAGAAAGAGAGGAAGAGAGGGAGATTGAAAGACAGAAAGAAAGAAAGTTAGAAAGAAAGAAAGAAACGAAGAAAGAAGCAAAGAAACAAACAAAGAAAGAAAGAAAGAAGGAAAGAAAGACACAAAGAAAGAAAGAAAGAAAGAAAGAATGAAAGAAAGAAGAAAGAAAGAAAGGAAGGAAGGAAGAAACAAATATAGAGAGAAAGATAGAAAGAAAGAAAGAAAGAAGGAAAGAAAGAAAGAAGGAAAGAAAGAGAGAAAGACAGAAAGAAAGAAAGATAGAGAGAAAGAAAGAAGGAAAGAAAGAAAGAGAGAGAGAAAGAAAGAAAGAGAGGAAGAAAGGAATAAAGAAAGAAGGAAAGAAAGGAAGGAAGAAAGAAAGAAAGATGTAAAGAGAGATAGAAAGAAAGAAAGAATGTAACAAACAAAGACAGAACGAAAGGACGAAAGAAAGAGAGAATTATAGAAAGGAAGGAAGAAAGAAAGAAAGATCGAAAGAAACATAGAAAGAAAGAAGGAAAGAAAAAGAGAAGGAATGAAATATATAAAGAAAGCCAGAACGATAGAAAGAAAGAAAGAAAGAAAGAAGGAAACAAAGAAAGAAAGGGAGAAAGAAGGAAAGAAAAAATCAAAGTAAGAAAGAAAGAAGGAAAGACATATAGAAAGAAAGAAAGAAACAAACAAAGAAAGAAAGAAACAAACAAACAAAGAAAGACAAAAATAAAGGAAGAAAGAAAGAAGGAAAGAAAGAAAGAGGGAAAGAAAGAAAGAGGGAAAGAAAGAAGAAAAGATAGATTGAAAGACAGAAAGAAAGTAAGAAAAATAGGAAAAAAGAACGAAAGGAAGGAAGATAGAAAGAGGGAAAGAAAGGGAGACAGAGAGAAAGAAAGGCACAAAGGAAGAAAGACAGAAAGATAGTAAGAAAGAAAGAAAGAAAGAAAGCAAGTAAGAAAGAAAGAAAGATAAGAAGAGAGGAAGAGAGAAAGACAGAAAGAAAGAAACAAAGAAAGAAAGAAAGAACGACGGAAAGAAAGATAGAAAGAAAGAAAGTAAGGACGAAAGAAGGAAAGAAAGATAGAAAGAAAGACAGAAAGAAAGAAAGAAAGAAAGAAGCAAAGAAAGGGAGAAAGAGAGAAAGAAAGGCACTAAGGAAGAAAGACAGAAAGAAAGATAGAAAGAGAGAAAGAAAGAAAGCAAGTAAGAAATAAAGAATGAAAGAGAAGAAGGGAGGAAGAGAGAAAGACAGAAAGAAAGAAAGAAACAAAGAAAGAAAGAAAGGAAGAAGGAAAGAAAGAAAATAAGAAAGAAAGAAAGAAAGAAAGAAGGAAAGAAAGATAGAAAGAAAGAGAGTAATAAAGAAAGAAAGAAGCAAAGAAAGAAAGAAAGAAAGAAGGAAAGAAAGAACAAAAGAAAGTAATAAGAAAAGAAAGATAGAAAGATAGCAAGAAAGAGAGGAAGAAAGAAAGGTAGAAAGAAAGAAAGAAAAAAGTAAAAAAGATAGAAAGAAAGAAAGAAAGCGGGAAAGAAAGAATGAAAGAAAGAAAGAAGGACGAATAGAAAGAAAGAAACAAACAAAGAAAGACAGAAAGAAAGGAAGAATGAAAGAGAGAAAGGATGAATGAAAGTAAGAAAGAAGGAAAGAATGAAAGAAAGATAGAAAGAAAGAGGAAAGAAATAAAGAAACAAAGAAAGAAAGGAACAAACAAACAAACAAAGAAAGCCAGAAAGAAAGGAAGTAAAGAAAGACAGAAAGAAAGAAGTAAAGAAAGAAGGAAAGATAGATAGAAAGAAAGAAAGTAAGAAAGACACGAAGAAAGAAAGAGAGAAAGAAATGAACACAAATAGAAGGAAATAAAGGGAGAGAGAGAGAAAGTAAGGCACAAATGAAGAAACACAGAAAGGGAGAAAGATAGAAAGAGAGAAAGAAAGAAAGAATGAAAGAAAGCAAGTAAGAAAGAAAAAAAAGAAGAGAGGAAGAGAGACAGACAGACAGAAAGAAAGAAACAAAGAAAGAAAGAAAGAAAGTATGAAAGTAAGGAAGAAAGAAGGAAAGAAAGATAGAAAGAAAGATATAAAAGAAAGAAAGATAGAAAGACAGAAAGAAAGAAAGGAAGAAAGAAAAAAGAAAGAAAGAAAGCGGGAAAGAAAGAATGAATGAAAGAAAGAAGGAAAGACATATAGAAAGAAAGAAACAACCAAACAAAGACAGAAAGAAAGGAAGAAGGAAAGAGAGAAAGGATAAAAGAAATAAAGAACGAATGAATGAATGAAAGAAAGAAAGAAAGAAAGAAAGAAAGAAGGAAAGAAAGATAGAAAGAAAGACACAAAGAAACAAAGAAAGAAAGAAAGAAACAAACAAACAAAAACAGAAAAAGAAGGAAGGAAGAAAGAGAGAAGGATAGAAAGGAAGAAGGAAAGAAAGAAGGAAAGATAGATTGAAAGAAAGATAGAAAGTAAGAGAGATAGGAAGAAAGAAAGAAAGAAAGAAAGTAGGAAATGAAGAAAGAAACAGGGAAAGAAAGAGAGACAGAGAGAAGAAAGGCACGAAGGAAGAAAGACAGAAAGAAAGATAGAAACAGAGAAAGAAAGAAAGAATGAAAGAAAGAAAGCAAGTAAGAAAGAAAGAGAAGAAGAGAGGAAGAGAGAAAGACAGAAAGAAAGAAAGAAAGAAAGAAAGACAGAAAGAAAAATAGAAGTAAAGAAAGATAGATAGAAAGAAACAAAGATAGAAAGAAAGAAAGAAAGAAAGAAAGATTGAAAGAAAGAAAGAAAGAAAGAAAGAAAGAAAGAAGGAAACACACAATAGAAAGAAAGGAAGTAAGCAAGAAATAAGGAAAGAAAGAAAGAAAGAAGGAAAGAAAGAACAAAAGGAAGTAATAAGAAAAGAAAGATAGAAAGATAGCAAGAAAGAAACAAAGAAAGAAAGAAAGGTAGAAAGAAAGAAAGAAAGAAGTAAAAAAGATAGAAAGAAAGAAAGAAAGCGGGAAAGAAAGAATGAAAGAAAGAAAGAAGGACGAATAGAAAGAAAGAAACAAACAAAGAAACAGAAAGAAAGGAAGAATGAAAGAGAGAAAGGATGAATGAAAGAAAGAAAGAAGGAAAGAAGGAATGAATGAAAGAAAGATAGAAAGAAAGAAGGAAAGAATGAAAGAAACAAAGAAAGAAAGAAACAAACAAACAAAGAAAGACAGAAAGAAAGGAAGTAAAGAAAGACAGAAAGAAAGAAGTAAAGAAAGAAAGAAAGATAGATAGAAAGAAAGTAAGAAAGACACGAAGAAAGAAAGAAAGAAAGAAATGAACACAAATAGAAGGAAATAAAGGGAGAGAGAGAGAAAGTAAGGCACAAATGAAGAAACACAGAAAGGGAGAAAGATAGAAAGAGAGAAAGAAAGAAAGAATGAAAGAAAGCAAGTAAGAAAGAAAAAAAAGAAGAGAGGAAGAGAGACAGACAGAAAGAAAGAAACAAAGAAAGAAAGAAAGAAAGAAAGTATGAAAGTAAGGAAGAAAGAAGGAAAGAAAGATAGAAAGAAACATATAAAAGAAAGAAAGAAAGAAAGATAGAAAGACAGAAAGAAAGAAAGAAAGAAAGAAAGAAAGAAAGAAAGAAAGAAAGAAAGAAAGCGGGAAAGAAAGAAAGAATGAAAGAAAGAAGGAAAGACATATAGAAAGAAAGAAACAAACAAACAAAGACAGAAAGAAAGGAAGAAGGAAAGAGAGAAAGGATAAAAGAAATAAAGAAAGAACGAATGAATGAATGAAAGAAAGAAAGAAAGAAAGAAAGAAGGAAAGAAAGATAGAAAGAAAGACACAAAGAAACAAAAAAAGAAAGAAAGAAACAAACAAACAAAAACAGAAAAAAAGGAAGAAAGAAAGAGAGAAGGATAGAAAGGAAGAAGGAAAGAAAGAAGGAAAGATAGATTGAAAGAAAGAAAGAAAGTAAGAAAGATAGGAAGAAAGAAAGAAGGAAAGAAAGAAAGAAAGTACGAAATGAAGTAAGAAACAGGGAAAGAAAGGGAGACAGAGAGAAGAAAGCCACAAACGAAGAAAGACAGAAAGAAAGATAGAAACAGAGAAAGAAAAAAAGAATGAAAGAAAGAAAGCAAGTAAGAAAGAAAGAGAAGAAGAGAGGAAGAGAGAAAGACAGAAAGAAAGAAAGAAAGAAAGAAAGACAGAAAGAAAAATAGAAGTAAAGAAAGATAGATAGAAAGAAACAAAGTTAGATAGAAAGAAAGAAAGAAAGAAAGATTGAAAGAAAGAAAGAAAGAAAGAAAGAAAGAAAGAAAGAAGGAAACACACAAAAGAAAGAAAGGAAGTAAGGAAGAAAGAAGGAAAGAAAGAAAAAAAGAAAGAAAGAAGGAAAGAAAGATAGAAAGAAAGAAAGACAGAAATAAAGAAATAAAGAAAGAAACAAAAAGGAAGAAAGAAAGAAAGGAAGAAGATAAGTAAGAAAGAAAGAAAGAAAGAAAAAAAGAAATGAGAAAAGAAAGAAAAATAGCAAGAAAGAAACAAAGAAGGAAAGAAAGGAAGGAAGGAAGAAAGATAGAAAGAAAGAAGGAATGAAAGATAGAAAGAAAGAAAGAAAGAACGAAAGAACGAAGGAAAGTGAGAAAGAAAGAAGGAAAGGAAGAGAGAAAGATAGAAAGAAAGAAAGAAAGAAAGAGAGGAAGGAAGAAAGGAAGAAAGAAAGACAGAAAGGAAGAAGGAAAGAAAGAAAGAAAGAAAGGAACAAAAGAAGAAAGAAAGACAGAAAGAAAGAAAGAAACAAAGAAAGAAAGAAGGAAAGAAAGAAAGAACAAAACATAGAAAGAAAGAGAGAAAGAAAGTAAGTAAGAAAGAAAGAAAGAGGGAAAGAAAGAATGAGAGACGGAGAGAAAGGGAGGAAGAGAGGAAGTGAGAAAGACAGAAAGAAAGAAAGAAAGAATCAATGAAATAAGAAAAAAGAAAGATAGAAAGAATGAAAGAAAGAAGGAAAGAAGGGAAGAAGGAAAGAGGGAAACAAAAATTACAAACAAGGAAGACAGAAGGAAAGAAAGAAGGATAGAGAGAAAGAAAGAAAGAAACTAAGAAAAATAGAAAGAAAGAAACGAAGAAAGAAAGAAAGAAAGGAAGATGTAAAGAAAGAAAGAAAGAAGGAAGGAAGGAAAGAAAGAAAGAAAGCAAGTAAGAAAGAAAGGAAGAGATAAAGAAAGAAAGAATGTAAGAAAGAGAGAAACAGAGGAAGAGAGGAAGATTGAAAGACAGAAAGAAAGAAAGAAAGAAAGAAAGTAAGAAAGAAACAAAGGAAGAAAGAAAGAAAGGAAGGAAGAAAGAAAGATAGAAAGAAAGAAAAAAGAAAGATAGAAACAAGGAAAAAAGAAAGAAGTTAAGAAAGATAGAAAGAAAGGAAGAGAGAGGGAGAGAAATAAATAAAGAGAGAAAGAAATAAAGAAAGATTGAAAGAAAGAAATAAAGGAGGGAAGAAAGAAAGAAGTAATGAAATAGAAAGAAAAAAAAGAAGGAAAGATTTAAGAAAAGAAAGAAAGGAATAAAGATCGAAAGAAAGAAAGAAAGACAGAAAGTAAGAAAGAAAGAAAGAATGAATGAATGCATGAAAGAAAGAAAGAAAGAAAGAAAGAAAGAAAGGAAGAAAGAAAAATAGAAAGAAAGATAGAAGGAAAGAAAGAAAGGAAGAAATAAAGTAAGAAAGAAAGAAATGAGAAAGTAAGAAAGAAAGAAAGAAAGATAGAAAGAAAGAAAGGAAGGAAGAAAGAAAGACAGAAAGGAAGAAAGAAAGAAACAAAGGAAGAAAGAAGGAACGAAACATAGATAGAAAGAAAGAAAGAAAGAAAGAAAGAAAGAAAGAAAGAAAGAAAGGATGAAAGAAAGAAAGAAAGATCGAAAGAAAGATAGAAAGAAAGAAGACAAGAGAGAAAGAAAGAAAGAAAGAGAGGAAGAAAGAAAGAAAGAAACAAAGAAAGAAACAAAGAAAGAAAGATAGAAGGAAAGAAAGAAAGGAAGAAATAAAGTAAGAAAGAAAGAAAGAAAACAAGAAAGAAAGGTCGAAAGAAAGAGATAAATGACAAAAAAAGAAAGAAAAATAGCAAGAAAGAAAGAAAGAAAGAAGGAAACAAAGATAGAAAGAAAGGAAGGAAGACAGAAAGAAAGAAAGAAAGAAAGAAGGAATGAAAGATAGAAAGAAAGAAAGAGGGAAAGAATGGAGGATAGAAGGTCAGAAAGAAAGAAACTGAAGTAAACAAAGAAAAAGCAAAGAAAGAAAGAAAGATTGAAACAAAGAGAGGAAGAGAGAAAGAAAGGATAAGAGGAAAGAGGAACAAAGAAAGAATAAATGAATAAATAAGTGTACGAATGAATGAATGAATGAATGAATGAATGAATGAATGAATGAATGAATGAAACAAAGAATGAGAGAAAGAAAGTAGGTTAGTAAGTAAGAAAGAAACAACTAAATAAATAAATAAATAAATAATGAAAGAAAGAACGAAAGAAAGAAAGATGGAAAGAAAGGAAGAAGAAAAGAAAGAAAGAAAAACAGCAAGAAAGAAAGAATGAAAGAAAGAGAGAAAGAAAGAAAGAATGAATGAATAAACGAATGAAAGAAAGAAAGAAAGAAAGAAAGAGGAAAGAAACAAAGAATGAATGAATAAACGAACGAAAGAAAGAAAGAAAAAAGGAAAGAAAGAACGAAAGATAGAAAGAAAGAAAGAAAGGTAGGAAAAAGGAGGAAAGAAAGACAGAAAGAAAGAAAGAAAGAAAGAAAGTAAGAAAGGAGGAAAGAAAGACAGAAAGAAAGAAACAAAGGAAGAAAGAAAGAAAGAGGGAAAGAAAGAATGAAATAAAAGAGAAATGGAGGAAGAGAGGAAGAGAGAAAGACAAAAAGAAAGAAAGAATGAAAGAAAGAAAGAAAAAAGAAAGAAAGAAAGAACGAAAATGAGAAAGAAAGAAAGGTAGGAAGAAGAAAAGAAGGAAACAATAATTGCAAAAAAGGAAGAAAGAAGGAAAGAAAGAAAGAATGATAGAAATAAAGACAGAAAGAAAGGAAGAAAGGAAGAAAGAAAGAGAGAAAGAAAGAAAGAAGGAAAGAAATATAGAAAGAAAGAAAGAAACAAAGATAGAAACAAAGAAAGTTAGAGAGAAAGGAAGAAGGAAAGAGAGAAAGGAAGAAAGCAAGAAAGAAAAAAAGAACGAAAGAAAGAACGAAAGAAAGGAAGAAGGAAAGAAAGAAAGAAAAATAGCAAGAAAGAAAGAAGGAAGGAGTGAAAGAAAGAAAGGAAGAAAGAAAGAAGTAAAAAAGATAGAAAGATAGAAAGAAAGAAAGAAAGAAAGAAAGAAAGCGGGAAAGAAAGAAAGAAAGAATGAAAGAAAGAAGGAAAGACATATAGAAAGAAAGAAACAAACAAAGAAAAAACAAACAAACAAAGACAGAAAGAAAGGAAGAAGGAAAGAGAGAAAGAATAAAAATGAAACAAAGCAAGAAAGAATGAATGAATAAAAGAAACAAAGGAAGAAACAAAGAAAGAAAGAAGGAAAGGAACAAACAAAGAAAGACAGAAAGAAAGCAAGAAAGAAGGAGAGAAGGAGAGAAGGATAGAAGGAAAGAAGGAAAGAAAGAAGGAAAGATAGATAGAAAGAAAGAAAGAAAGAAAGTAACAAAGATAGGAAGAAAGAATGAAAGAGAGAAAGAAAGAAATGAAGAAAGAAAGAAGGAAAGAAAGGGAGACAGAGAGAAAGAAAGGTACTGAGGAATAAAGACAGAAAGAAAGAAAGATAGAAAGAGACAAAGAAAGAATGAAAGAAAGCAAGTAAGAAAGAGAGAAAGAGAAGAAGAGAGGAAGAGAGAAAGACAGAAAGAAAGAAATAAAGAAAGAAAGGCAGAAAGAAAGATAGAAAGAAAGAAACTAAGGAAGAAAGAAGCAAAGAAAGATAGAAACAAGGAGAGAAAGAAAGAACGAAAGAAAGAAAGAAAGAAAGAAACTAACAGATATATAAAGAAAGAAAGGAAGAAAGAAAGAAACAAAGAAAGAAAGAAACAGACACACAAAAGAAAGAAAGGAAGTAAGAAAGAAAGAAGGAAAGAAAGAAAAAAAGGAACGAAGAATGAAAGCAAGAAAGATAGAAAGAACGAAATAAAGAAAGAAAGAAAGAAGGAAAGAAAGATAGAAAGAAACAAAGAAAGAAGGAATGAAACAAAGAAACACAGAAAGAAAGGCAGAAAGAAAGAGAGAAAGAAAGAAAGGAAGAATGAAAGAAAGAAAGATAGAAAGAAAGACAGAAGGAACGGAAGAAAGAAAATAAGAAGGAAAGAAAGAAAGAAGGAAGGAAAGAAAAGAGGATGGAAGAAAGAAAGAAAGGAAGGAAGAAAGAAACAAAGGAAGAAAGAAAGGAAGAAAGAAAGAAAGGTAGAAAGAAAGAATGCAACTAAGAAGGAAAGAAAGTAGGGAAGAGAGAAAGAACGAACGAAAGAGATAAAGAGAGGAAGAGAGGAAGAGACAACGACAGAAAGAAGGAAAGAAACAAACAAAGAAAAAAAGAACGAAAGAAAGAACGAAAGAAAGAAAGAAGGAAAGAAAGAAACAAAAATAGCAACAAAAAAGAAGGAAGGAAAGAAAGAAAGAAACAAAGAAAGAAGGATAGAAAGAAAGAAAGAAGTAAACGAAGAATCAAAGAAAGAAAGATAGAAATAAAAAAAGAAAGAAACAAAGGAAGAACGAAAGAAAGAAAGATAGAAAGAAAGAAAGCAGAAAGAGAGAAAGAAAGAAAGATAGAAAGAAAGACAGAAAGAAGTAAAGAAAGGAAGAAAGAAAGCAAGTAATAAACAAAAAAAAGAGGGAAAGAGAAAAAGAACGAAACAAAGAGAGAAAGACAGAAAGAAAGAAAGAAAGAAAGAAGGAAAGAAAAAGAGAACGAAAGAAAAAAGGAAAGAAAGCAAGAAGGATGGAAAGAAAGAAAAATATATAGAAAGAAAGAAGGGAAAAATAAGGACAGAAGGAAAGAAAGAAGGAAAGAAAGATATGAAGAAAGAAAGCAAGAAAGAAAGAAAGAAAGAAAGAAAGAAAGAAAGAAAGAAAAAAAGTAAGAAAGATAGAAAGAAAGAAAGAAAGAAAGAAAGAAAGAGGGAAAGAAAGAAAGAATGAAAGAACGAAAGAAGGAAAGAAATATATCAAGAAAGAAAGAAACAAAGAAAGAAAGAAAGAAAGAAAGACAGAAAGAACGGAAGAAGGGAAGAGAGAAAGGAAGAAAGAAAGAGAGAAGGAATGCAAGAACGAAAGAAAGAAAAAAGGAAAGAAAGATAGAAAGAAAGAAACAAAAATTAAAGAAACAAAGAAAGACAGAAAGAAAGGAAGAAAGAAAGAGAGAAAGAAAGAAAGAAAGAAAGAAAGAAGGAAAGAAATATAGAAAGAAAGAAAGAAAGAAAGAAACAAACAAAGAAAGTCAGAGAGAAAGGAAGAAGGAAAGAGAGAAAAGAAGAAAGAAAGAAAGCAAGAAAGAAAGAAAAAAGAACGAAAGAAAGAACGAAAGAAAGGAAGAAGGAAAGACATATAGAAAGAAATAAACAAAGAAAGAAAAAACAAACAAATAAACAAAGACAGAAAGAAAGTAAGAAGGAAAGAGAGAAAGAATAAAAGAAAGAAACAAAGAAAGAAAGAATGAATAAATGAAAGAAAAAAACAAAGAAAGAAAGAAAGAAAGAAAGAAAGAAAGAAGGAAAGAAAGATAGATAGAAACACACAAAGAAAGACAGAAAGAAAGGAAGAAAGAAGGAGAGAAGGATAGAAAGAAAGAAGGAGAGAAAGAAGTAAAGATAGACAGAAAGAAAGAAACAAAGTAAGAAAGGTAGGAAGAAAGAAAGAAAGAGAGATAGAAAGAAAGAAATGAAGAAAGAAAGAAGGAAAGAAAGGGAGACAGAGAGAAAGAAAGGTACAAAGGAAGAAAGACAGAAAGAAAGAAAGATAGAAAGTGAGAAAGAAAGAATGAAAGAAGGCAAGTAAGAAAGAGAGAGAGAGAAGAAGAGAGGAAGAGAGAAAGACAGAAAGAAAGAAAGAAAGAAAGAAAGAAAGACAGAAAGAAAGATATAAAGAAACAAAGAAAGAAGGAAGGAAAGAAAGAAAGAAAGAATGAAGGAAAGAGAGAAACAGGGGAAGAGAGGAAGATTGAAAGACAGAAAGAAAGAAAGAAAGAAAGAAAGAGAGTAAGAAAGAAATAAAGAAAGGAAGAAAGAAACAAACAAAAAAACCAACAAACAAACAAACAAAGAAGGAAAGAAAGATGGAAAGAATGAACCAAAGAAAGAAAGAGAGAAAGAAACGAAGGAAGGAACGAAGAAAGAAAGATAGAAAGAAAGATACAAAGAAAGATAGAAAGAAAGGAAGACAGAAAGAAAGAAAGAAAGAAAGAAAGAAAGAGAGAAAGAAAGAAAGAAAGGAAGAAAAGAGAGACAGAAAGGAACAAAGAAAGAAACAAAGGAAGAAAGAAAGAATGAAATAGCGAAAGATAGAAAGAAAGAAAGAAATAAAGAAACAAAGAATGAAAGAAAGAAAAAAGAAAGTAAGAAAGAAAGACAGAAAGATAGAAGGAAAGGAAGAAAAAAGAAAGAAAGAAAGATCGAAAGAAAGAAAGAAATGAGAAAGGAAAGAAAGAAAAATAGCAAGAAAGAAAGAAAGAAGGAAAGAAAGAAAGAAAGAAGGAATGAAGGATAGAAAGAAAGAAAGAATAAGGATAGAAAGTAAGAAAGAAAGAATGAAGTAAACAAAGAAAAATTAAAGAAAGAATGAAAGAAAGAGAGGAAGAGAGAAAGAAAGGAATAGAGGAAGAGAGGAAGAAAGAAAGAATGAATGAATAAACAATTTTACGAATGAATGAATGAAAGAAAGAATGAAAGAAAGGAAGTAGGTAGGTAAGTAAGAAAGAAAAACTAAAGAAATAAATAAATAAATAGAGAAAGAAAGAAAGAAGGAAGGAAAGGAAAAAGGAAAGAAAGAAAAATAGAAACAAAGAAAGGAAGGAGGGAAGAAAGGAAGAAAGAAAGAAAGAAAGAAAGAAGGAAAGAAAGATAGAAAGAAAGAAAGACACAAATAAAGAAATAAAGAAAGAAATAAAAAGGAAGAAAGAGAGAAAGGATGAAGGAAAGTAAGAAAGAAAGAAAGAAAAAAGAAAGAAAGAAAGAAATGAGAAAAGAACGAAAGAAAAATAGCAAGAAAGAAACAAAGAAAGAAAGAAAGAAAGGAAGGAAGAAAGATGGAAAGAAAGAAGGAATGAAAGATAGAAAGAAAGAAAGGAAGAACGAAAGAACGAAAGAAAGAGAGAAAGATAGAAAGAAAGAAGGAAAGAAAGAGAGAAAGATAGAAAGAAAGAAAGGAAGGAAGAAAGGAAGAAAGAAAGACAGAAAGGAAAAGGAAAGAAAGAAAGAAAGGAAGAAAAGAAGAAATAAAGACAGAAAGAAAGAAAGAAAGAAAGAAACAAAGGAAGAAAGAAGGAAAGAAAGAAAGAACAAAACATAGAAAGAAAGAAAGAGAGAAAGAAAGTAAGTAAGAAAGAAAGAAAGAGGGAAAGAGAGAATGAGAGAGAGAGAAAGGGAGGAAGAGAGGAAGTGAGAAAGACAGAAAGAAAGAAAGAATGAATGAAAGAAGAAAAAAGAAAGAAAGAAAGAATGAAAGAAAGAAGGAAAGAAAGGAAGAAGGAAAGAGGGAAACAAAAATTACAAAAAAGGAAGACAGAAGGAAAGAAAGAAGGATAGAGAGAAAGAAAGAAAGAAAGGAAGATATAAAGAAAGAAAGAAAGAAAGAAAGAAAGAAAGAAAGAAGGAAGGAAAGAAAGAATGAAAGCAAGTAAGAAAGAAAGAGGGAAAGAAAGAAAGAATGAAAGAAAGAGCGAAACAGAGGAAGAGAGGAAGACTGAAAGACAGAAAGAAAGAAAGAAAGTAAGAAAGAAACAAAGAAAGAAAGAAAGAAAGGAAGGAAGGAAGAAAGAAAGATAGAAAGAAAGATAGAAAGAAAGAAAGAAACAAGGAAAAAAGAAAGAAGTTAAGAAAGATAGAAAGAAAGGGAGACGGAGAGAAATAAATAAAGAGAGAAAGAAATAAAGAAAGAATGAAAGAAAGAAATAAAGGAGGGAAAAAAGAAAGAAGTAATGAAATAGAAAGAAAAAAAGAAAGAAAGATTTAAGGAAAGGAAGAAAGAAAGAAAGGAATAAAGGTCGAAAGAAAGAAAGTAAGTAAGAAAGAATGAATGAATGAATGAATGAATGAAAGAAAGAAAGAAAGAAAGAAAGAAGGGAAGAAAGAAAGCAAGAAAGAAAGATACAAAGAAAGATAGAAGGAAAGAAAGAAAACAAGAAAGAAAGTAAGAAAGAAAGAAATGAGAAAGTAAGAAAGAAAGGAAGGAAGAAACAAAGACAGAAAGGAAGAAAGAAAGAATCAAAGGAAGAAAGAAAGAACGAAAATAGAAAGAAAGAAAGAAAGAAAGAAAAAAGAAAGTGAGAAAGAAAGAAAGAAAGACAGAAAGAAAGATAGAAGGAAAGAAAGAAAGGAAGAAATAAAGTAAGAAAGAAAGAAGGAAAACAAGAAAGAAAGGTCGAAAGAAAGAGAGAAATGACAAAAAAGAAAGAAAAATATTCCTGAGAACCTTCAGCTAGCTTTGGGTGATCAACAGTATCATAAGAAAATAATCAAGTTCATCAAAGCATGCAAACTTAATATTTAAACTCATTGTAAACTTCATGATATGTTTCCTCCTTTTTTTTTTTTTCCTCAATGTTTAGTCGCGATATGACTTTTATGTTGAAGCGACTTCAAATAATAAATAAATATAAAAAAAAAAGAAAAATAGCAAGCAAAGAAAGAAAGAAAGAAAGAAGGAAACAAAGATAGAAAGAAAGGAAGGAAGACAGAAAGAAAGAGGGAAAGAATGAAGGATAGAAAGTCAGAAAGAAAGAAAGTATGAAGTAAACAAAGAAAAAGCAAAGAAACAAAGAAAGAAAGAAAGATTGAAAGAAAGAGAGGAAGAGAGAAAGAAAGGAAAAGAGGAAGAGAGGAACAAAGAAAGAATAAATGAATAAATAAGTGTACGAATGAATGTATGAAACAAAGAATGAGAGAAAGAAAGTAGGTTAGTAAGTAAGAAAGAAAGAACTAAATAAATAAATAAATAATTAAAGAAAGAACGAAAGAAAGAAAGAAGGAAAGAAAGGAAGAAGGAAAGAAAGGAAGAAGAAAAGAAAGAAGGAAAAACAGCAAGAAAGAAAGAATGAAAGAAAGAAAGAGAGAAAGAAAGAAAGAATGAATGAATAAACGAATGAAAGAAAGAAAGAAAGAAAGAGGAAAGAAAGAAAGAACGAAAGATAGAAAGAAAGAAAGAAAGAAAGGAAGAAATAAAGAAAGAAAGAAAGGAAGGAAGAAAGGAAGAAAGAAAGACAGAAAGAAAGAAAGAAAGAAAGAAAGAAAGGATGAAAGGAGGAAAGAAAGACAGAAAGAAAGACAGAAAGAAAGGCACAAAGGAAGAAAGAAAGAAAGAGGGAAAGAAAGAATGAAATAAAAGAGAAATAGAGGAAGAGAGGAAGAGAGAAAGACAGAAACAAAGAATGAAAGAAAGAAAGAAACAAAGGAAGAAAGAAGGAAAGAAAGAACAAAACATAGAAAGAAAGAAAGAGAGAAAGAAAGTAAGAAAGTAAGAAAGAGGGAAAGAGAGAATGAGAGAGAGAAAGGGAGGCAGAGAGGAAGTGAGAAAGACAGAAAGAAAGAAAGAATGAATGAAAGAAGAAAAAAGAAAGAAAGAAAGAATGAAAGAAAGAAGAAAAGAAAGGAAGAAGGAAAGAGGCAAACAAAAATTACAAAAAAGGAAGACAGAAGGAAACAAAGAAGAATAGAGAGAAAGAAAGGAAGATATAAAGAAAGAAATAAAGAAAGAAAGAAGGAAAGAAAGAAAGCAAGTAGGAAAGAAAGAAAGAGGTAAAGAAAGAAAGAATGAAAGAAAGGGAGAAACAGAGGAAGATAGGAAGACTGAAAGAAAGAAAGAAAGAAAGAAAGAAGGAAACACACAATAGAAAGAAAGGAAGTAAGCAAGAAATAAGGAAAGAAAGAAAGAAAGAAGGAAAGAAAGAACAAAAGGAAGTAATAAGAAAAGAAAGATAGAAAGATAGCAAGAAAGAAACAAAGAAAGAAAGAAAGGTAGAAAGAAAGAAAGAAAGAAGTAAAAAAGATAGAAAGAAAGAAAGAAAGCGGGAAAGAAAGAATGAAAGAAAGAAAGAAGGACGAATAGAAAGAAAGAAATAAACAAAGAAACAGAAAGAAAGGAAGAATGAAAGAGAGAAAGGATGAATGAAAGAAAGAAAGAAGGAAAGAAGGAATGAATGAAAGAAAGATAGAAAGAAAGAAGGAAAGAATGAAAGAAACAAAGAAAGAAAGAAACAAACAAACAAAGAAAGACAGAAAGAAAGGAAGTAAAGAAAGACAGAAAGAAAGAAGTAAAGAAAGAAAGAAAGATAGATAGAAAGAAAGTAAGAAAGACACGAAGAAAGAAAGAAAGAAAGAAATGAACACAAATAGAAGGAAATAAAGGGAGAGAGAGAGAAAGTAAGGCACAAATGAAGAAACACAGAAAGGGAGAAAGATAGAAAGAGAGAAAGAAAGAAAGAATGAAAGAAAGCAAGTAAGAAAGAAAAAAAAGAAGAGAGGAAGAGAGACAGACAGAAAGAAAGAAACAAAGAAAGAAAGAAAGAAAGTATGAAAGTAAGGAAGAAAGAAGGAAAGAAAGATAGAAAGAAACATATAAAAGAAAGAAAGAAAGAAAGAAAGATAGAAAGACAGAAAGAAAGAAAGAAAGAAAGAAAGAAAGAAAGAAAGAAAGAAAGCGGGAAAGAAAGAAAGAATGAAAGAAAGAAGGAAAGACATATAGAAAGAAAGAAACAAACAAACAAAGACAGAAAGAAAGGAAGAAGGAAAGTGAGAAAGGATAAAAGAAATAAAGAAAGAACGAATGAATGAATGAAAGAAAGAAAGAAAGAAAGAAGGAAAGAAAGATAGAAAGAAAGACACAAAGAAACAAAAAAAGAAAGAAAGAAACAAACAAACAAAAACAGAAAAAAAGGAAGAAAGAAAGAGAGAAGGATAGAAAGGAAGAAGGAAAGAAAGAAGGAAAGATAGATTGAAAGAAAGAAAGAAAGTAAGAAAGATAGGAAGAAAGAAAGAAGGAAAGAAAGAAAGAAAGAAAGTACGAAATGAAGTAAGAAACAGGGAAAGAAAGGGAGACAGAGAGAAGAAAGCCACAAACGAAGAAAGACAGAAAGAAAGATAGAAACAGAGAAAGAAAGAAAGAATGAAAGAAAGAAAGCAAGTAAGAAAGAAAGAGAAGAAGAGAGGAAGAGAGAAAGACAGAAAGAAAGAAAGAAAGAAAGAAAGACAGAAAGAAAAATAGAAGTAAAGAAAGATAGATAGAAAGAAACAAAGATAGATAGAAAGAAAGAAAGAAAGATTGAAAGAAAGAAAGAAAGAAAGAAAGAAAGAAGGAAACACACAAAAGAAAGAAAGGAAGTAAGGAAGAAAGAAGGAAAGAAAGAAAAAAAGAAAGAAAGAAGGAAAGAAAGATAGAAAGAAAGAAAGACAGAAATAAAGAAATAAAGAAAGAAACAGAAAGGAAGAAAGAAAGAAAGGAAGAAGGAAAGTAAGAAAGAAAGAAAGAAAGAAAGAAAAAAAGAAATGAGAAAAGAAAGAAAAATAGCAAGAAAGAAACAAAGAAGGAAAGAAAGGAAGGAAGGAAGAAAGATAGAAAGAAAGAAGGAATGAAAGATAGAAAGAAAGAAAGAAAGAAAGAACGAAAGAACGAAGGAAAGTGAGAAAGAAAGAAGGAAAGGAAGAGAGAAAGATAGAAAGAAAGAAAGAAAGAAAGAGAGGAAGGAAGAAAGGAAGAAAGAAAGACAGAAAGGAAGAAGGAAAGAAAGAAAGAAAGAAAGGAACAAAAGAAGAAAGAAAGACAGAAAGAAAGAAAGAAACAAAGAAAGAAAGAAGGAAAGAAAGAAAGAACAAAACATAGAAAGAAAGAGAGAAAGAAAGTAAGTAAGAAAGAAAGAAAGAGGGAAAGAAAGAATGAGAGACGGAGAGAAAGGGAGGAAGAGAGGAAGTGAGAAAGACAGAAAGAAAGAAAGAAAGAATCAATGAAATAAGAAAAAAGAAAGATAGAAAGAATGAAAGAAAGAAGGAAAGAAGGGAAGAAGGAAAGAGGGAAACAAAAATTACAAACAAGGAAGACAGAAGGAAAGAAAGAAGGATAGAGAGAAAGAAAGAAAGAAACTAAGAAAAATAGAAAGAAAGAAACGAAGAAAGAAAGAAAGAAAGGAAGATGTAAAGAAAGAAAGAAAGAGGGAAGGAAGGAAAGAAAGAAAGAAAGCAAGTAAGAAAGAAAGGAAGAGATAAAGAAAGAAAGAATGTAAGAAAGAGAGAAACAGAGGAAGAGAGGAAGATTGAAAGACAGAAAGAAAGAAAGAAAGAAAGAAAGTAAGAAAGAAACAAAGGAAGAAAGAAAGAAAGGAAGGAAGAAAGAAAGATAGAAAGAAAGAAAAAAGAAAGATAGAAACAAGGAAAAAAGAAAGAAGTTAAGAAAGATAGAAAGAAAGGAAGAGAGAGGGAGAGAAATAAATAAAGAGAGAAAGAAATAAAGAAAGATTGAAAGAAAGAAATAAAGGAGGGAAGAAAGAAAGAAGTAATGAAATAGAAAGAAAAAAAAGAAGGAAAGATTTAAGAAAAGAAAGAAAGGAATAAAGATCGAAAGAAAGAAAGAAAGACAGAAAGTAAGAAAGAAAGAAAGAATGAATGAATGCATGAAAGAAAGAAAGAAAGAAAGAAAGGAAGAAAGAAAAATAGAAAGAAAGATAGAAGGAAAGAAAGAAAGGAAGAAATAAAGTAAGAAAGAAAGAAATGAGAAAGTAAGAAAGAAAGAAAGAAAGATAGAAAGAAAGAAAGGAAGGAAGAAAGAAAGACAGAAAGGAAGAAAGAAAGAAACAAAGGAAGAAAGAAGGAACGAAACATAGATAGAAAGAAAGAAAGAAAGAAAGAAAGAAAGAAAGAAAGGATGAAAGAAAGAAAGAAAGATCGAAAGAAAGATAGAAAGAAAGAAGACAAGAGAGAAAGAAAGAAAGAAAGAGAGGAAGAAAGAAAGAAAGAAACAAAGAAAGAAACAAAGAAAGAAAGATAGAAGGAAAGAAAGAAAGGAAGAAATAAAGTAAGAAAGAAAGAAAGAAAACAAGAAAGAAAGGTCGAAAGAAAGAGATAAATGACAAAAAAAGAAAGAAAAATAGCAAGAAAGAAAGAAAGAAAGAAGGAAACAAAGATAGAAAGAAAGGAAGGAAGACAGAAAGAAAGAAAGAAAGAAAGAAGGAATGAAAGATAGAAAGAAAGAAAGAGGGAAAGAATGGAGGATAGAAGGTCAGAAAGAAAGAAACTGAAGTAAACAAAGAAAAAGCAAAGAAAGAAAGAAAGATTGAAACAAAGAGAGGAAGAGAGAAAGAAAGGATAAGAGGAAAGAGGAACAAAGAAAGAATAAATGAATAAATAAGTGTACGAATGAATGAATGAATGAATGAATGAATGAATGAATGAAACAAAGAATGAGAGAAAGAAAGTAGGTTAGTAAGTAAGAAAGAAACAACTAAATAAATAAATAAATAAATAATGAAAGAAAGAACGAAAGAAAGAAAGATGGAAAGAAAGGAAGAAGAAAAGAAAGAAAGAAAAACAGCAAGAAAGAAAGAATGAAAGAAAGAGAGAAAGAAAGAAAGAATGAATGAATAAACGAATGAAAGAAAGAAAGAAAGAAAGAAAGAGGAAAGAAACAAAGAATGAATGAATAAACGAACGAAAGAAAGAAAGAAAAAAGGAAAGAAAGAACGAAAGATAGAAAGAAAGAAAGAAAGAAAGGTAGGAAAAAGGAGGAAAGAAAGACAGAAAGAAAGAAAGAAAGAAAGAAAGTAAGAAAGGAGGAAAGAAAGACAGAAAGAAAGAAACAAAGGAAGAAAGAAAGAAAGAGGGAAAGAAAGAATGAAATAAAAGAGAAATGGAGGAAGAGAGGAAGAGAGAAAGACAAAAAGAAAGAAAGAATGAAAGAAAGAAAGAAAAAAGAAAGAAGGATAGAAAGAAAGAAAGAAGTAAACGAAGAATCAAAGAAAGAAAGATAGAAATAAAAAAAGAAAGAAACAAAGGAAGAACGAAAGAAAGAAAGATAGAAAGAAAGAAAGCAGAAAGAGAGAAAGAAAGAAAGATAGAAAGAAAGACAGAAAGAAGTAAAGAAAGGAAGAAAGAAAGCAAGTAATAAACAAAAAAAAGAGGGAAAGAGAAAAAGAACGAAACAAAGAGAGAAAGACAGAAAGAAAGAAAGAAAGAAGGAAAGAAAAAGAGAACGAAAGAAAAAAGGAAAGAAAGCAAGAAGGATGGAAAGAAAGAAAAATATATAGAAAGAAAGAAGGGAAAAATAAGGACAGAAGGAAAGAAAGAAGGAAAGAAAGATATGAAGAAAGAAAGCAAGAAAGAAAGAAAGAAAGAAAGAAAGAAAGAAAGAAAGAAAAAAAGTAAGAAAGATAGAAAGAAAGAAAGAAAGAAAGAGGGAAAGAAAGAAAGAATGAAAGAACGAAAGAAGGAAAGAAATATATCAAGAAAGAAAGAAACAAAGAAAGAAAGAAAGAAAGAAAGAAAGACAGAAAGAACGGAAGAAGGGAAGAGAGAAAGGAAGAAAGAAAGAGAGAAGGAATGCAAGAACGAAAGAAAGAAAGAAGGAAAGAAAGATAGAAAGAAAGAAACAAAAATTAAAGAAACAAAGAAAGACAGAAAGAAAGGAAGAAAGAAAGAGAGAAAGAAAGAAAGAAAGAAAGAAAGAAGGAAAGAAATATAGAAAGAAAGAAAGAAAGAAAGAAACAAACAAAGAAAGTCAGAGAGAAAGGAAGAAGGAAAGAGAGAAAAGAAGAAAGAAAGAAAGCAAGAAAGAAAGAAAAAAGAACGAAAGAAAGAACGAAAGAAAGGAAGAAGGAAAGACATAGAAAGAAATAAACAAAGAAAGAAAAAACAAACAAATAAACAAAGACAGAAAGAAAGTAAGAAGGAAAGAGAGAAAGAATAAAAGAAAGAAACAAAGAAAGAAAGAATGAATAAATGAAAGAAAAAAACAAAGAAAGAAAGAAAGAAAGAAAGAAAGAAGGAAAGAAAGATAGATAGAAACACACAAAGAAAGACAGAAAGAAAGGAAGAAAGAAGGAGAGAAGGATAGAAAGAAAGAAGGAGAGAAAGAAGTAAAGATAGACAGAAAGAAAGAAACAAAGTAAGAAAGGTAGGAAGAAAGAAAGAAAGAGAGATAGAAAGAAAGAAATGAAGAAAGAAAGAAGGAAAGAAAGGGAGACAGAGAGAAAGAAAGGTACAAAGGAAGAAAGACAGAAAGAAAGAAAGATAGAAAGTGAGAAAGAAAGAATGAAAGAAGGCAAGTAAGAAAGAGAGAGAGAGAAGAAGAGAGGAAGAGAGAAAGACAGAAAGAAAGAAAGAAAGAAAGAAAGACAGAAAGAAAGACAGAAAGAAAGAAACTAAGGAAGAAAGAAGGAAAGAAAGATAGAACCAAAGAGAGAAAGAAAGAACGAAAGAAAGAAACCAAGTAAAGTAGGAAGAAAGAAAGAAAGGAAGAAAGAAAGATATAAAGAAACAAAGAAAGAAGGAAGGAAAGAAAGAAAGAAAGAATGAAGGAAAGAGAGAAACAGGGGAAGAGAGGAAGATTGAAAGACAGAAAGAAAGAAAGAAAGAAAGAAAGAGAGTAAGAAAGAAATAAAGAAAGGAAGAAAGAAACAAACAAAAAAACCAACAAACAAACAAACAAAGAAGGAAAGAAAGATGGAAAGAATGAACCAAAGAAAGAAAGAGAGAAAGAAACGAAGGAAGGAACGAAGAAAGAAAGATAGAAAGAAAGATACAAAGAAAGATAGAAAGAAAGGAAGACAGAAAGAAAGAAAGAAAGAAAGAAAGAAAGAGAGAAAGAAAGAAAGAAAGAAAAGAGAGACAGAAAGGAACAAAGAAAGAAACAAAGGAAGAAAGAAAGAATGAAATAGCGAAAGATAGAAAGAAAGAAAGAAATAAAGAAACAAAGAATGAAAGAAAGAAAAAAGAAAGTAAGAAAGAAAGACAGAAAGATAGAAGGAAAGGAAGAAAAAAGAAAGAAAGAAAGATCGAAAGAAAGAAAGAAATGAGAAAGGAAAGAAAGAAAAATAGCAAGAAAGAAAGAAAGAAAGAAGGAAAGAAAGAAAGAAAGAAGGAATGAAGGATAGAAAGAAAGAAAGAATAAGGATAGAAAGTAAGAAAAAAGAATGAAGTAAACAAAGAAAAATTAAAGAAAGAATGAAAGAAAGAGAGGAAGAGAGAAAGAAAGGAATAGAGGAAGAGAGGAAGAAAGAAAGAATGAATGAATAAACAATTTTACGAATGAATGAATGAAAGAAAGAATGAAAGAAAGGAAGTAGGTAGGTAAGTAAGAAAGAAAAACTAAAGAAATAAATAAATAAATAGAGAAAGAAAGAAAGAAGGAAGGAAAGGAAAAAGGAAAGAAAGAAAAATAGAAACAAAGAAAGGAAGGAGGGAAGAAAGGAAGAAAGAAAGAAAGAAAGAAAGAAAGAAAGAAAGAAGGAAAGAAAGATAGAAAGAAAGAAAGACACAAATAAAGAAATAAAGAAAGAAATAAAAAGGAAGAAAGAGAGAAAGGATGAAGGAAAGTAAGAAAGAAAGAAAGAAAAAAGAAAGAAAGAAAGAAATGAGAAAAGAAAGAAAGAAAAATAGCAAGAAAGAAACAAAGAAAGAAAGAAAGAAAGGAAGGAAGAAAGATGGAAAGAAAGAAGGAATGAAAGATATAAAGAAAGAAAGGAAGAACGAAAGAACGAAAGAAAGAGAGAAAGATAGAAAGAAAGAAGGAAAGAAAGAGAGAAAGATAGAAAGAAAGAAAGGAAGGAAGAAAGGAAGAAAGAAAGACAGAAAGGAAAAGGAAAGAAAGAAAGAAAGGAAGAAAAGAAGAAATAAAGACAGAAAGAAAGAAAGAAAGAAACAAAGGAAGAAAGAAGGAAAGAAAGAAAGAACAAAACATAGAAAGAAAGAAAGAGAGAAAGAAAGTAAGTAAGAAAGAAAGAAAGAGGGAAAGAGAGAATGAGAGAGAGAGAAAGGGAGGAAGAGAGGAAGTGAGAAAGACAGAAAGAAAGAAAGAATGAATGAAAGAAGAAAAAAGAAAGAAAGAAAGAATGAAAGAAAGAAGGAAAGAAAGGAAGAAGGAAAGAGGGAAACAAAAATTACAAAAAAGGAAGACAGAAGGAAAGAAAGAAGGATAGAGAGAAAGAAAGAAAGAAAGGAAGATATAAAGAAAGAAAGAAAGAAAGAAAGAAAGAAAGAAGGAAGGAAAGAAAGAATGAAAGTAAGTAAGAAAGAAAGAGGGAAAGAAAGAAAGAATGAAAGAAAGAGCGAAACAGAGGAAGAGAGGAAGACTGAAAGACAGAAAGAAAGAAAGAAAGTAAGAAAGAAACAAAGAAAGAAAGAAAGAAAGGAAGGAAGGAAGAAAGAAAGATAGAAAGAAAGATAGAAAGAAAGAAAGAAACAAGGAAAAAAGAAAGAAGTTAAGAAAGATAGAAAGAAAGGGAGACGGAGAGAAATAAATAAAGAGAGAAAGAAATAAAGAAAGAATGAAAGAAAGAAGTAAGGAGGGAAAAAAGGAAAGAAGTAATGAAATAGAAAGAAAAAAAGAAAGAAAGATTTAAGGAAAGGAAGAAAGAAAGAAAGGAATAAAGGTCGAAAGAAAGAAAGTAAGTAAGAAAGAATGAATGAATGAATGAATGAAAGAAAGAAAGAAAGAAAGAAGGGAAGAAAGAAAGCAAGAAAGAAAGATACAAAGAAAGATAGAAGGAAAGAAAGAAAACAAGAAAGAAAGTAAGAAAGAAAGAAATGAGAAAGTAAGAAAGAAAGGAAGGAAGAAACAAAGACAGAAAGGAAGAAAGAAAGAATCAAAGGAAGAAAGAAAGAACGAAAATAGAAAGAAAGAAAGAAAGAAAAAAGAAAGTAAGAAAGAAAGAAAGACAGAAAGAAAGATAGAAGGAAAGAAAGAAAGGAAGAAATAAAGTAAGAAAGAAAGAAGGAAAACAAGAAAGAAAGGTCGAAAGAAAGAGAGAAATGACAAAAAAGAAAGAAAAATATTCCTGAGAACCTTCAGCTAGCTTTGGGTGATCAACAGTATCATAAGAAAATAATCAAGTTCATCAAAGCATGCAAACTTAATATTTAAACTCATTGTAAACTTCATGATATGTTTCCTCCTTTTTTTTTTTTTTCCTCAATGTTTAGTCGCGATATGACTTTTATGTTGAAGCGACTTCAAATAATAAATAAATATAAAAAAAAAAAGAAAAATAGCAAGCAAAGAAAGAAAGAAACAAAGAAGGAAACAAAGATAGAAAGAAAGGAAGGAAGACAGAAAGAAAGAAAGAGGGAAAGAATGAAGGATAGAAAGTCAGAAAGAAAGAAAGTATGAAGTAAACAAAGAAAAAGCAAAGAAACAAAGAAAGAAAGAAAGATTGAAAGAAAGAGAGGAAGAGAGAAAGAAAGGAAAAGAGGAAGAGAGGAACAAAGAAAGAATAAATGAATAAATAAGTGTACGAATGAATGTATGAAACAAAGAATGAGAGAAAGAAAGTAGGTTAGTAAGTAAGAAAGAAAGAACTAAATAAATAAATAAATAATTAAAGAAAGAACGAAAGAAAGAAAGAAGGAAAGAAAGGAAGAAGGAAAGAAAGGAAGAAGAAAAGAAAGAAGGAAAAACAGCAAGAAAGAAAGAATGAAAGAAAGAAAGAGAGAAAGAAAGAAAGAATGAATGAATAAACGAATGAAAGAAAGAAAGAAAGAAAGAGGAAAGAAAGAAAGAACGAAAGATAGAAAGAAAGAAAGAAAGGAAGAAATAAAGAAAGAAAGAAAGGAAGGAAGAAAGGAAGAAAGAAAGACAGAAAGAAAGAAAGAAAGAAAGAAAGAAAGAAAGGATGAAAGGAGGAAAGAAAGACAGAAAGAAAGACAGAAAGAAAGGCACAAAGGAAGAAAGAAAGAAAGAGGGAAAGAAAGAATGAAATAAAAGAGAAATAGAGGAAGAGAGGAAGAGAGAAAGACAGAAACAAAGAATGAAAGAAAGAAAGAAACAAAGGAAGAAAGAAGGAAAGAAAGAACAAAACATAGAAAGAAAGAAAGAGAGAAAGAAAGTAAGAATGTAAGAAAGAGGGAAAGAGAGAATGAGAGAGAGAAAGGGAGGCAGAGAGGAAGTGAGAAAGACAGAAAGAAAGAAAGAATGAATGAAAGAAGAAAAAAGAAAGAAAGAAAGAATGAAAGAAAGAAGAAAAGAAAGGACGAAGGAAAGAGGCAAACAAAAATTACAAAAAAGGAAGACAGAAGGAAACAAAGAAGAATAGAGAGAAAGAAAGGAAGATATAAAGAAAGAAATAAAGAAAGAAAGAAGGAAAGAAAGAAAGCAAGTAGGAAAGAAAGAAAGAGGTAAAGAAAGAAAGAATGAAAGAAAGGGAGAAACAGAGGAAGATAGGAAGACTGAAAGACAGAAAGAAAGAAAGAAAGTAAGAAAGAAACAAAGAAAGAAAGAAAGAAAGGAAGGAAGGAAGAAAGAAAGATAGAAAGAAAGATAGAAAGAAAGAAAGAAACAAGGAAAAAAGAAAGAAGTTAAGAAAGATAGAAAGAAAGAAAGAAAGAAGGAAGGAAAGAAAGAAAGCAAGTAGGAAAGAAAGAAAGAGGGAAAGAAAGAAAGAATGAAAGAAAGAGAGAAACAGAGGAAAAGAGGAAGATTGAAAGACAGAAAGAAAGAAAGAAAGAAAGAAAGTAAGAAAGAAACAAAGGAAGAAAGAAAGAAAGGAAGAAAGGAAGAAGGAAAGATAGAAAGAAAGATAGAAAAAAAGAAAGAAACAAGGAAAAAAGAAGGAAGTTAAGAAAGATAGAAAGAAAGGAAGAGAGAGGGAGAGAAATAAATAAAGAGAGAAAGAAATAAAGAAAGAATGTAGAAAGAAATAAAGGAGGGAAGAAAGAAAGAAGTAATGAAATAGAAAGAAAAAAAGAAAGAAAGATTTAAGGAAAGAAAGAAAGAAAGGAATAAAGATCGAAAGAAAGAAAGAAAGAATGAAAGAAAGTAAGAAAGAAAGAATGAATGAATGAATGAATGAATGAAAGAAAGAAAGAAAGAAAGAAAGAAAGGAAGAAAGAAAGATAGAAAGAAAGATAGAAGAAAAGAAAGAAAGGAAGAAATAAAGTAAGAAAGAAAGAAATGAGAAAGTAATAAAGAAAGAAAGAAAGAAATATAGAACGAAAGAAAGGAAGGAAGAAACAGAGACAGAAAGGAAGAAAGAAAGAATCAAAGCAAGAAAGAAAGAAAGAACGAAAGATAGAATGAAAGAAAGAAAAAAGAAAGTAAGAAAGAAAGATAGATAGAAAGAAATAAACTAAGCAAGAAACAAGGAATGAAAGATAGAAATGAGGAGAGAAAGAAAGAACGAAAGAAAGAAAGAAAGAAAGAAACTAAGAAATATATAAAGAAAGAAAGAAAGAAAGAAAACAAGAAAGAAAGAAAGGAAGAAAGAAAGAAACAAAGAAAGAAAGAAACAGACACACAAAAGAAAGAAAGGAAGTAAGAAAGAAGGAAAGAAAGAAAAACAGGAACGAACAATGAAAGCAAGAAAGATAGAAAGAACGAAATAAAGAAAGGAAGAAAGAATGAAACAAAGAAACACAGAAAGAAAGGCAGAAAGAAAGAGAGAAAGAAAGAAAGGAAGAATAAAAGAAAGAAAGATAGAAAGTATGACAGAAGGAAAGGAAGAAAGAAAACAAGAAGGATAGAAAGAAAGAAAAAAAGAAAGAAGGAAAGAAAAAAGGATGAAAGAAAGAAAGAAAGGAAGGAAGAAAGAAAGAAAGAAACAAAGGAAGAAAGAAAGAAAGGAAGAAAGAAAGAAAGGTAGAAAGAAAGAATGCAAGTAAGAAGGAAAGAAAGTAGGAAAGAGAGAAAGAACGAACGAAATAGATAAAGAGAGGAAGAGAGAAAGACAGAAAGAAGGAAAGAAACAAACAAAGACAAAAAGAACTAAAGAAAGAACGAAAGAAAGAAAGAAAGAAGGAAAGAAAGAAAGATAAATAGCAAGAAAGAAAGAAGGAAGGAAAGAAAGAAAGAAAGAAAGAAAGAAAGGAAGAAAGAAGGATAGAAAGAAAGAAAGAAGGAAACGAAGAATCAAAGAAAGAAAGATAGAAATAAAAAAAGAAAGTAACAAAGGAAGAACGAAAGAAAGAAAGATAGAAAGAAAGAAAGCAGAAAGAGAGAAAGAAAGAAAAAAAGATAGAAAGAAAGAAAGACCGAAAGAAGTAAAGAAAGAAGAAAGAAAGCAAGTAATAAACAAAAAAAGAGGGAAAGAGAAAAAGAACGAAAGAAAGAAAGAAGGAAAGAAAAAGAGAACGAAAGGAAGAAGGATGGAAAGAAAGAAAAATATCAAGAAAGAAAGAAGGGAAAAATGAGGAAAGAAAGAAAGAAGGAAAGAAAGAAAGCAAGAAAGAAAGAAAGAACAAAGTAAGAAAGATAGAAAGAAAGAAAGAAAGAAAGAGGGAAGGAAAGAAAGAATGAAAGAAAGAAAGAAGGAAAGATATATATCAAGAAAGAAAGAAACAAAGAAAGACAGAAAGAACGGAAGAAAGGAAGAAAGAAAGAGAGAAAGAAAGAAAGAAAGAAATATAGAAATATATAAAGAAAGAAAGAAAGAAAGCAAGAAAGAAACAAAGGATGAAAGAAAGAAACAAAGAAAGAAAGAAACAGACACACAAAACAAAGAAAGGAAGTAAGAAAGAAAGAAGGAAAGAAGGAAAAAAAAGGAACGAAGAATGAAAGCAAGAAAGATAGAAAGAACGAAATAAAGAAAGGAAGAAAGAATGAAACAAAGAAACACAGAAAGAAAGGCAGAAAGAAAGAGAGAAAGAAAGAAAGGAAGAATGAAAGAAAGAAAGATAGAAAGAAAGACAGAAGGAAAGGAAGAAAGAAAAGAAGAAGGATAGAAAGAAAGAAACAAAAATTAAAGAAACAAAGAAAGACAGAAAGAAAGGAAGAAAGGAAGAAAGAAAGAGAGAAAGAAAGAAAGAAATATAGAAATATATAAAGAAAGAAAGAAAGAAAGCAAGAAAGAAAGAAAGGATGAAAGAAAGAAACAAAGAAAGAAAGAAACAGACACACAAAAGAAAGAAAGGAAGTAAGAAAGAAAGAAGGAAAGAAGGAAAAAAAGGAACGAAGAATGAAAGCAAGAAAGATAGAAAGAACGAAATAAAGAAAGGAAGAAAGAATGAAACAAAGAAGCACAGAAAGAAAGGCAGAAAGAAAGAGAGAAAGAAAGAAAGGAAGAATGAAAGAAAGAAAGATAGAAAGAAAGACAGAAGGAAAGGAAGAAAGAAAATAAGAAGGATAGAAAGAAAGAAAAAAGAAAGAAGGAAAGAAAAAAGGATGAAATAAAGAAAGAAAGGAAGGAAGAAAGAAAGAAAGAAACAAAGGAAGAAAGAAAGAAAGGAAGAAAGAAAGAAAGGTAGAAAGAAAGAATGCAAGTAAGAAGGAAAGAAAGTAGGAAAGAGAGAAAGAACGAACGAAATAGATAAAGAGAGGAAGAGAGAAAGACAGAAAGAAGGAAAGAAACAAACAAAGAAAAAAAGAACGAAAGAAAGAAGGAAAGAAAGAAAGAAAGAAGGAAAGAAAGAAAGAAAAATAGCAAGAAAGAAAGAAGGAAGGAAAGAAAGAAAGAAAGCAAGAGAGGAAGAAAGAAGGATAGAAAGAAAGAAAGAAGGAAACGAAGAATCAAAGAAAGAAAGGTAGAAATAAATAAAGAAAGAAACAAAGGAAGAACGAAAGAAAGAAAGATAGAAAGAAAGAAAGCAGAAAGAGAGAAAGAAAGAAAAAAGATAGAAAGAAAGACCGAAAGAAGTAAAGAAAGAAGGAAGAAAGCAAGTAATAAACAAAAAAAGAGGGAAAGAGAAAAAGAACGAAAGAAAGAAAGAAGGAAAGAAAAAGAGAACGAAAGAAAGAAGGAAAGAAAGGAAGGATGGAAAGAAAGAAAAATATCAAGAAAGAAAGAAGGGAAAAATAAGGAAAGAAAGAAAGAAACAAAGCAAGAAAGAAAGAAAGAACAAGGTAAGAAAGATAGAAAGACAGAAAGAAAGAAAGAGGGAAGGAAAGAAAGAATGAAAGAAAGAAAGAAGGAAAGAAATATATCAAGAAAGAAAGAAAGAAAGAAAGAAAGACAGAAAGAACGGAAGAAGGGAAGAGAGAAAGGAAGAAAGAAAGAAAGAAAGAAGGAATGAAAGAAGGAAAGAAAGAAAGAAGGAAAGAAAGATAGAAAGAAAGAAAGAAAAATTAAAGAAACAAAGAAAGACAGAAAGAAAGGAAGAAAGGAGGAAAGAAAGAGAGAGAGAAAGAAAGAAAGAAATATAGAAAGAAAGAAAGAAACAAAGAAAGTCAGAGAATAAGGAAGAAGGAAAGAGAGAAAGGAAGAAAGAAAGAAAGCAAGAAAGAAAGAAAAAAAGAACGAAAGAAAGAACGAAAGAAAGGAAGAAGGAAAGAAAGAAAGAAAAATAGCAAGAAAGAAGGAAGGAAAGAAAGAAAGAAAGGAAGAAAGGAAGAAAGAAGTAAAAAAGATAGAAAGATAGAAAGTAACAAAGAAAGAAAGAAAGCGGGAAAGAAAGAAAGAAAGAATGAAAGAAAGAAAGACGGAAAGACATATAGAAAGAAATAAACAAAGAAAGAAAAAACAAACAAACAAAGACAGAAAGAAAGGAACAAGGAAAGAGAGAAAGAATAAAAAAAGAAACAAAGCAAGAAATAATGAATGAATGAAAGAAAGAAAGGAAGAAACAAAGAAAGAAAGAAGGAAAGAAAGATAGAAAGAAACACACAAAGAAAGAAAGTTACAAACAAAGAAAGACAGAAAGAAAGGAAGAAAGAAGGAGAGAAGGAGAGAAGGATAGAAAGAAAGAATGAAAGAAATGAAGAAAGAAAGAAGGAAAGAAAGGGAGACAGAGAGAAAGAAAGGTACAGAGGAAGAAAGACAGAAAAAAAGAAAGATAGAAAGAGAGAAACAAAGAATGAAAGAAAGCAAGTAAGAAAGAGAGAAAGAGAAGAAGAGAGGAAGAGAGAAAGACAGAAAGAAAGAAATAAAGAAAGAAAGGCAGAAAGAAAGATAGAAAGAAAGAAACTAAGGAAGAAACAAGGAAAGAAAGATAGAAACAAGGAGAGAAAGAAAGAACGAAAGAAAGAAAGAAAGAAACTAAGAAATATATAAAGAAAGAAAGAAAGAAAGGAAGAAAGAATGAAACAAAGAAAGATATAAAGAAAGAAAGAAAAAAGTAAAAAAGATAGAAAGAAAGAAAGAAGGCGGGAAAGAAAGAAAGAATGAAAGAAAGAAAGAAGGAAAGACATATAGAAAGAAATAAACAAAGAAAGAAAAAACAAACAAACCAACAAAGACAGAAAGAAAGTAAGAAGGAAAGAGAGAAAGAATAAAGGAAAGAAACAAAGAAAGAATGAATGAATGAAAGAAAGAAACATGTAAAGAAAGAAGGAAAGAAAGATAGAAAGAAACACTCAAAGAAAGACAGAAAGAAAGGAAGAAAGAAGGAGAGAAGGATAGAAAGAAAGAAGGAGAGAAAGAAAGTAAGAAAGATAGAAAGAAAGAAAGAGAGATGGAAAGAAAGAAATGAAGAAAGAAAGAAGGGAAGAAAGGGAGACAGAGAGAAAGAAATGTACAAAGGAAGAAAGACAGAAAGAAAGATAGAAAGAGAGAAAGAAAGAATGAAAGTAAGCAAGTAAGAAAGAGAGAAAGAGAAGAAGAGAGGAAGAGAGAAAGACAGAAAGAAAGAAAGAAAGAAGGAAAGACAGAAAGAAAGACAGAAAGAAAGAAACTAAGGAAGAAAGAAGGAAAGAAAGATAGAAACAAAGAGAGAAAGAAAGAACGAAAGAAAGAAAGAAACTAAGTAAAGTAGGAAGAAAGATAGAAAGGAAGAAAGAAAGATATAATGAAACAAAGAAAGAAGGAAGGAAAGAAAGAAAGAATGAAAGAAAGAGAGAAACAGAGGAAGAGAGGAAGATTGAAAGACAGAAAGAAAGAAAGTAAGAAAGAAATAAAGAAAGGAAGAAAGAAAGAAAGAAACAAAAAAAACCAACAAACAAACAAACAAAGAACGAAAGAAAGATGGAAAGAATGAACCAAAGAAAGAAAGAGAGAAAAAAAGGAAGGAAGGAACGAAGAATGAAAGATAGAAAGAAAGGAAGACAGAAAGAAAAAAGAAAGAAAGAAAGAGAGAAAGAAAGAAAGAAGAAAGGAAGAAAGAAAGACAGAAAGGAAGAAAGAAAGAAACAAAGGAAGAAAGAAAGAAAGAGCGAAAGATAGAAAGAAAGAAACACAGAAAGAAAGAAAGAATGAAAGAAAGAAAAAAGAAAGTAAGAAAGAAAGAAAGACAGAAAGAAAGAAAGAAAGAAAGAAAGAAGGAAAGAAAGAAAGGAAGAAAGAAAGTAAGAAAGAAAGAAAGAAAAAAGAAAGAAAGAAACATCGAAAGAAAGAAAGAAATGAGAAAGGAAAGAAAGAAAAATAGCAAGAAAGAAAGAAAGAAGGAAAGAAAGAAAGATAGAAAGAAAGAAAGAAGGAATGAAAGATAGAAAGAAAGAAAGAATGAAGTAAACAAAGAAAAATTAAACAAAGAAAGAATGAATGAAAGAAAGAGAGGAAGAGAGAAAGAAAGGAATAGAGGAAGAGAGGAAGTAAGAAAGAATGAATGAATAAACAAGTTTACGAATGAATGAATGAAAAAAAGAATGAAAGAAAGAAAGTAGGTAGGTAAGTAAGAGAGAAAAACTAAAGAAATAAATAAATAAATAGAGAAAGAAAGAAAGAAACAAGGAAGGAAAGGAAAAAGGAAAGAAAGAAAAATAGAAAGAAAGAAAGGAAGGAAGGAAGAAAGGAAGAAAGAAAGACCGAAAGAAAGAAAGAAAGGAAAGAAGGAAGAAAGACAGAAAGGAAGAAAGAAAGACAAAAAGAAACAAAGGAAGAAAGAAAGAAAGAACGAAAGATAGAAAGAAAGAAAGAAAGAGAGAAAGAAAGAGAGTAAGAAAGAAAGAGGGAAAGAAAGAATGAAATAAACAGAGAAATGGAGGAAGAGAGGAAGAGAGAAAGACGGAAAGAAAGAAAGAATGAAAGAAAGAAAAAAGAAAGAAGGAAAGAATGAAAGAAAGGAAGGAAGAGGGAAAGAAGGAAACTAAAATTGCAAAAAAGAAAGAAAGAAGGAATGAAAGAAAGAAGGATAAAAAGAAAGTAAGAAAGAAAGATATAAAGAAAAAAAGAAAGAAGGAAGGAAAGACAGAAAGAAAGAAAGAAAGAAAGAAAGAAAGAAAGAAAGAAAGCAAGTAAGAAAGAAAGAAAGAATGTGGGAAAGAAAGAAAGAATGAAATAAAGAAGGAAAGAAAGTAAGAAAGAAAGAAAGAAAGAAAGAAAGCAAGAAAGAAAGAAAGAAACAGACAAACAAACGAACAAACAACGAAGGAAACAAGGACAGAAAGATGGAAAGAAATAAACAAAGAAAGAAAGAAAGGAAGGAAGAAAGAAAGATAGAAAGAAAAATAGAAAGAAAGAGAGAATGAAGGAAAAAAAGAAAGAAGGAAAGAAAGATAGAAAGAAAGAAAGAAAGAGAGAGAGAAAGAAAGAGAGAAAGAAAGAAGGAAAGGAAGGAAGAAAAAAGAAGTAATTAAATATAGAAAGAAAAAAAGAAAGGAAAATAGAAAGAAAGAAAGAAAGAAAGAAAGAAAGGAATAAAGATCGAAAGAAAGAAAGAAAGTAAGAAAGAAAGAAAGAAAGAAAGAAAGGAAGAAAGAAAGAAAGAAAAGAAGGAAGGAAGAAAGAAAGAAAGATAGAAAGAAAGATAGAAAGGGAGAAAGAAAGGAAGGAAGAAAGAAAGAAAGAAGAAAAGAAAGATAGAAAGAAAGAAACAAAGAGAGAATGAAACAAAGAAAGACAGAAAGAAAGGAAGAAAGAGAAAGAGATAGAAAGAAACAAAGAAGGAAAGAAAGGAGGAAGAAAGGAGGAAGAAAGAAAGAAAGATCGAAAGATAGATAGAAAGAAAGAAAGAAAGAAGGAAAGAAAGAAGGAATGAAAGATAGAAAGAAAGACAGAAAGAAAGATAGAAAGAAAGAAAGAATGTGGGAAAGAAAGAAAGAATGAAATAAAGAAGGAAAGAAAGTAAGAAAGAAAGAAAGAAAGAAAGAAACAAGAAAGAAAGAAAGAAACAGACAAACAAACGAACAAACAACGAAGGAAACAAGGACAGAAAGATGGAAAGAAATAAACAAAGAAAGAAAGAAAGGAAGGAAGAAAGAAAGATAGAAAGAAAAATAGAAAGAAAGAGAGAATGAAGGAAAAAAAGAAAGAAGGAAAGAAAGATAGAAAGAAAGAAAGAAAGAGAGAGAGAAAGAAAGAGAGAAAGAAAGAAGGAAAGGAAGGAAGAAAAAAGAAGTAATTAAATATAGAAAGAAAAAAAGAAAGGAAAATAGAAAGAAAGAAAGAAAGAAAGAAAGGAATAAAGATCGAAAGAAAGAAAGAAAGAAAGAAAGAAAGAAAGAAAGGAAGAAAGAAAGAAAGAAAAGAAGGAAGGAAGAAAGAAAGAAAGATAGAAAGAAAGATAGAAAGGGAGAAAGAAAGGAAGGAAGAAAGAAAGAAAGAAGAAAAGAAAGATAGAAAGAAAGAAACAAAGAAAGAATGAAACAAAGAAAGACAGAAAGAAAGGAAGAAAGAGAAAGAGATAGAAAGAAACAAAGAAGGAAAGAAAGGAGGAAGAAAGGAGGAAGAAAGAAAGAAAGATCGAAAGATAGATAGAAAGAAAGAAAGAAAGAAGGAAAGAAAGAAGGAATGAAAGATAGAAAGAAAGACAGAAAGAAAGATAGAAAGAAAGAAAGAAAGAAAGAAAGAATGAAAGGAAGAAGGATAGAAGGAAAGAAAGGAAGAAAGAAAGAAAGAAATAAAGGAAGTAAGAAAGAAAGAAAGGAAGAAGAAGGAAAGAAAGATAGAAAGAAAGAAAGAAAGAAAGAAAGAAAGTAAGTAAGAAACAAAGAAAGAGGGAAAGAAAAAAAGAACGAAAGAAAGAGAGAAGGAAAGAAAGAATGGAAGGAAGGAGGAAAGCAAGAAAGATAGACAGAAATGAAGAAAGAAAGAAGGAAAGAAAGGGAGACAGAGAGAACGTAAGGCACAAAGCAAGAATGACAGAAAGAAAGATAGAACGAGACAAAGAAAGAAAGAATGAAAGAAAGCAAGTAAGAAACAAAGAGAAGAAGAGAGGAAGAGAGAAAGGCAGAAAGAAAGAATGAAAGAGGGTGAGGAGGAAGAAAGAGAGAAAGAAATAAAGAAAGAAGGAAAGAAAGAAATAAAGGAAAGAAGAAAGAAAGAGGTAATGAAAGATAGAAAGAAAAAAGATAGAAAGAAAGATAGAAAGAAAGAAAGAAAGGAAAAAAAGATCGAAACGAAGAAAGTAAGAAACAAAGAAAGTAAGAAAGAAAGAAAGAAAGAAAGAAAGAAAGAAAGAAAGAAAGAATGAATGAATGAAAGAAAGAATGAAAGAAACGAAGAATGAAAGAAAGAAAGATAGAAAGAAAGAAAGAAAGACAGAAGGAAACAAAGAAAGAAAGAAGACAAGATAGATAGTAAGTAAGACAGGAAGAATGAAAGAAAGAAAAGAAGAAAAAAAGAGGAACAGAAAGGGAGACAGAGAGCAAAACAGGCACAAAGGAAGAAGATAGAAAGAAAAATAGAAAGAGAGAAAGAAAGAAATAAGGCAAGTAAGAAAGAAAGAAAGAAAGAGAAGAACAGAGAAAGAGAGAAACACAGATAGAAAGGAAGAAAAAAGACAGAGAGAAACAAAGAAAGAAAGAAAGAAAGAAGGAAAGAAAGATAGAAAGAAAGAAAGACAGAAAGTAAGAAAGGAAGGAAGAAATAAAGAAAGAAAGTAAGTAAGAAAGAAAGAAGGAAAGAAAGATAGAAAGAACGAAAGAAAGAAAGAAATCAGAAAAGAAAGAAAGAAAAATAGCAAGAAAGAAAGAAGAAAAGAGAGAAAGGAAGAAAGAAAGAAAGAAGGAAAGAAAGATATTAAGAAAGACAGAAAGAAAGAAAGACAGAAGGAAAGAAAGTAGGGAAGAAAGATAGAAAGAAAGAAAGAAAGAGAGAGAGAAAGAAAGAGAGAAAGAAAGAAGGAAAGGAAGGAAGAAAAAAGAAGTAATTAAATATAGAAAGAAAAAAAGAAAGGAAAATAGAAAGAAAGAAAGAAAGAAAGAAAGAAAGGAATAAAGATCGAAAGAAAGAAAGAAAGTAAGAAAGAAAGAAAGAAAGGAAGAAAGAAAGAAAGAAAGAAAAGAAGGAAGGAAGAAAGAAAGAAAGATAGAAAGAAAGATAGAAAGGGAGAAAGAAAGGAAGGAAGAAAGAAAGAAAGAAGAAAAGAAAGATAGAAAGAAAGAAACAAAGAAAGAATGAAACAAAGAAAGACAGAAAGAAAGGAAGAAAGAGAAAGAGATAGAAAGAAACAAAGAAGGAAAGAAAGGAGGAAGAAAGGAGGAAGAAAGGAGGAAGAAAGAAAGAAAGATCGAAAGATAGATAGAAAGAAAGAAAGAAAGAAGGAAAGAAAGAAGGAATGAAAGATAGAAAGAAAGACAGAAGGAAAGATAGAAAGAAAGAAAGAAAGAATGAAAGGAAGAAGGATAGAAGGAAAGAAAGGAAGAAAGAAAGAAAGAAATAAAGGAAGTAAGAAAGAAAGAAAGGAAGGAAGAAGAAGGAAAGAAAGATAGAAAGAAAGAAAGAAAGTAAGTAAGAAACAAAGAAAGAGGGAAAGAAAAAAAGAACGAAAGAAAGAGAGAAGGAAAGAAAGAATGGAAGGAAGGAGGAAAGCAAGAAAGATAGACAGAAATGAAGAAAGAAAGAAGGAAAGAAAGGGAGACAGAGAGAACGTAAGGCACAAAGCAAGAATGACAGAAAGAAAGATAGAACGAGACAAAGAAAGAAAGAATGAAAGAAAGCAAGTAAGAAACAAAGAGAAGAAGAGAGGAAGAGAGAAAGGCAGAAAGAAAGAATGAAAGAGGGAGAGGAGGAAGAAAGAGAGAAAGAAATAAAGAAAGAAGGAAAGAAAGAAATAAAGGAAAGAAGAAAGAAAGAGGTAATGAAAGATAGAAAGAAAAAAGATAGAAAGAAAGATAGAAAGAAAGAAAGAAAGAAAGGAAAAAAAGATCGAAACGAAGAAAGTAAGAAACAAAGAAAGTAAGAAAGAAAGAAAGAAAGAAAGAATGAATGAATGAAAGAAAGAATGAAAGAAACGAAGAATGAAAGAAAGAAAGATAGAAAGAAAGAAAGACAGAAGGAAACAAAGAAAGAAAGAAGACAAGATAGATAGTAAGAAAGACAGGAAGAATGAAAGAAAGAAAAGAAGAAAAAAAGAGGAACAGAAAGGGAGACAGAGAGCAAAACAGGCACAAAGGAAGAAGATAGAAAGAAAAATAGAAAGAGAGAAAGAAAGAAATAAGGCAAGTAAGAAAGAAAGAAAGAAAGAGAAGAACAGAGAAAGAGAGAAACACAGATAGAAAGGAAGAAAAAAGACAGAGAGAAACAAAGAAAGAAAGAAAGAAAGAAGGAAAGAAAGATAGAAAGAAAGAAAGACAGAAAGTAAGAAAGGAAGGAAGAAATAAAGAAAGAAAGTAAGTAAGAAAGAAAGAAGGAAAGAAAGATAGAAAGAACGAAAGAAAGAAAGAAATCAGAAAAGAAAGAAAGAAAAATAGCAAGAAAGAAAGAAGAAAAGAGAGAAAGGAGGAAAGAAAGAAAGAAGGAAAGAAAGATATTAAGAAAGACAGAAAGAAAGAAAGACAGAAGGAAAGAAAGTAGGGAAGAAAGATAGAAAGAAAGAAAGACAAAGCAAGAAAGAAAGAAAGAAAGGAAGAATGAAAGAAAGAAAGATAGAAATAAAGAAAGAAAGATGGAAAGAAAGAAAGGAAGAAAGAAAGCAGGTAAGAAAGAAAGAAAGAGGGAAAGAAAGGAAGAATGAAAAAAAGAGACAAAGAGAGGAAGGGAGAAAGAGAAAAAGAAAGAAACAATGAAAGAAAGAAAGACAAATAATAAAGGAAGAAAGAAAGAAGGAAAGAAAGAAAGGAAGAAGGAAAGAAAGAAAGAAAAATAGCAAGAAAGAAAGAAGGAAAGAAAGCAAGAAAGAAAAATGGAAAGAAAGCTAGAAAGAAAGTAAGTAAGAAAAATAGAAACAAAGAAAGAAACAAAGATAGAAAGAAAGAAAGAAAGAAATTAACAAACAATGAGGGAATGAAAGAAAGACTGAAAGAAAGAGAGAAAGAGAAGAAGAGAGGAAGATTGAAAGACAGAAAGAAAGAAAGTAAGAAAGAAAGAAAGAAAGAAACGAAGAAAGAAGCAAAGAAACAAACAAAGAAAGAAAGAAAGAAGGAAAGAAAGACACAAAGAAAGAAAGAATGAAAGAAAGAAGAAAGAAAGAAATATAGAAAGAAAAATAGAAAGAAAGAAAGAAGGAAAGAAAGAAAGAAAGAAGGAAAGAAAGAAAGAAGGAAAGAAAGATAGAAAGACAGAAAGAAAGAGAAATAGAGAGAAAGAAAGAAGGAAAGAAAGAAAGAGAGAGAGAAAGAAAGAAAGAGAGGAAGAAAGGAATAAAGAAAGAAGGAAAGAAAGGAAGGAAGAAAGAAAGAAAGATGTAAAGAAAGATAGAAAGAAAGAAAGAAGGAACGACAGAAAGAAAGAAAGATAGAAAGAAAGAAAGAAAGATAGAAAGAAAAAAAGAAAGAAAGTAAGGAAGAAGGAAAGAAAGAAAGAAAGAAAGCAAGAAAGAAAGAAAAAAAGAACGATAGAAAGAACGAAAGAAAGGAAGAAGCAAAGAAAGAAAAATAGCTAGAAAGAAAGAAGGAAGGAAAGAAAGAAAGAAAGAAAGGAAGAAAGAAAGAAAGAAGTAAAAAAGATAGAAAGATATAAAGAAACAAAGAAAGAAAGAAAACGGGAAAGAAGGAAAGAAAGAATGAAAGAATGAAAGAAGGAAAGACATATAGAAAGAAATAAACAAAGAAAGAAAAAACAAACAAACAAAGACAGAAAGAAAGGAAGAAGGAAAGAGAGAAAGAATAAAAAAAGAAACAAAGCAAGAAAGAACGAATGAAAGAAAGGAAGAAACAAAGAAAGAAAGAAGGAAAGAAAGATAAAAAGAAACACACAAAGAAAGAAAGAAAGTTACAAACAAAGAAAGACAGAAAGAAAGGAAGAAAGAAGGAGAGAAGGAGAGAAGGATAGAAAGAAAGAATGAAAGAAATGAAGAAAGAAAGAAGGAAAGAAAGGGAGACAGAGAGAAAGAAAGGTACAGAGGAAGAAAGACAGAAAAAAAGAAAGATAGAAAGAGAGAAACAAAGAACGAAAGAAAGCAAGTAAGAAAGAGAGAAAGAGAAGAAGAGAGGAAGAGAGAAAGACAGAAATAAAGAAATAAAGAAAGGCAGAAAGAAAGATAGAAAGAAAGAAACTAAGGAAGAAACAAGGAAAGAAAGATAGAAACAAGGAGAGAAAGAAAGAACGAAAGAAAGAAAGAAAGAAAGAAACTAAGAAATATATAAAGAAAGTAAGAAGGAAAGGAAGAAAGAATGAAACAAAGAAAGATATAAAGAAAGAAAGAAAAAAGTAAAAAAGATAGAAAGAAAGAAAGAAGGCGGGAAAGAAAGAAAGAATGAAAGAAAGAAGGAAAGACATATAGAAAGAAATAAACAAAGAAAGAAAAAACAAACAAACAAAGACAGAAAGAAAGTAAGAAGGAAAGAGAGAAAGAATAAAAGAAGGAAACAAAGAAAGAATGAATGAATGAAAGAAAGAAACATGGAAAGTAAGAAGGAAAGAAAGATAGAAAGAAACACACAAAGAAAGACAGAAAGAAAGGAAGAAAGAAGGACAGAAGGATAGAAAGAAAGAAGGAGAGAAAGAAAGTAAGAAAGATAGAAAGAAAGAAAGAGAGATAGAAAGAAATGAAGAAAGAAAGAAGGAAAGAAAGGGAGACAGAGAGAAAGAAAGGTACAAAGGAAGAAAGACAGAAAGAAACATAGAAAGAGAGAAAGAAAGAAAGATGGAAAGAAAGAAAGGAAGAAAGAAAGCAAGTAAGAAAGAAAGAGGGAAAGAAAGAAAGAATGAAAGAAAGAGAGAAACAGAGGAAGAGAGGAAGACTGAAAGACAGAAAGAAAGAAAGAAAGTAAGAAAGAAACAAAGAAAGAAAGAAAGAAAGGAAGGAAGGAATAAAGAAAGATAGAAAGAAAGATAGAAAGAAAGAAAGAAACAAGGAAAAAAGAAAGAAGTTAAGAAAGATAGAAAGAAAGGAAGAGAGAGGGAGAGAAATAAATAAAGAGAGAAAGAAATAAAGAAAGAATGAAAGAAAGAAATAAAGGAGGGAAGAAAGAAAGAAGTAATGAAATAGAAAGAAAAAAAGAAAGAAAGATTTAAGGAAAGAAAGAAAGGAATAAAGATCGAAAGAAAGAAAGAAAGAAAGTAAGTAAGAAAGAAAGAAAGAAAGAAAGAAAGAATGAATGAATGAATGAATGAATGAATGAATGAATGAATGAATGAATGAATGAATGAATGAATGAAAGAAAGAAAGAAAGAAAGAAGGGAAGAAAGAAAGCAAGAAAGAAAGATAGAAAGAAAGATAGAAGGAAAGAAAGAAAGGAAGAAATAAAGTAAGAAAGAAAGAAATGAGAAAGTAAGAAAGAAAGGAAGGAAGAAACAAAGACAGAAAGGAAGAAAGAAAGAATCAAAGGAAGAAAGAAAGAACGAAAATAGAAAGAAAGAAAGACAAAGGAAGGAAGAAAGAAAGAAAGACAGAAAGAAAGATAGAAGGAAAGAAAGAAAGGAAGAAATAAAGTAAGAAAGAAAGAAAGAAAACAAGAAAGGTCGAAAGAAAGAGAGAAATGACAAAAAAGAAAGAAAAATAGCAAGCAAAGAAAGAAAGAAAGAAAAAAGGAAACAAAGATAGAAAGAAAGGAAGGAAGACAGAAAGAAAGAAAGAAAGAAAGAAAGAAAGAAAGAAAGAAAGAAGGAATGAAAGATAGAAAGAAAGAAAGAAAGAAAGAGGGAAAGAATGAAGGATAGAAAGTCAGAAAGAAAGAAAGTATGAAGTAAACAAAGAAAAAGCAAAGAAAATAAGAAAGAAAGAAAGATTGAAAGAAAGAGAGGAAGAGAGAAAGAAAGGAAAAGAGGAAGAGAGGAACAAAGAAAGAATAAATGAATAAATAAGTGTACGAATGAATGTATGAAACAAAGAATGAGAGAAAGAAAGTAGGTTAGTAAGTAAGAAAGAAAGAACTAAATAAATAAATAATTAAAGAAAGAAAGAAGGAAAGAAAGGAAGAAGAACAGAAAGAAAGAAAAACAGCAAGAAAGAAAGAATGAAAGAAAGAGAGAAAGAAAGAAAGAATGAATGAATAAACGAATGAAAGAAAGAAAGAAAGAAAGAGGAAAGAAAGAAAGAACGAAAGATAGAAAGAAAGAAAGAAAGAAAGGAAGAAAGAAAGAAAGGAAGGAAGAAAGGAAGAAAGAAAGACACAAAGAAAGAAAGAAAGAAAGGATGAAAGGAGGAAAGAAAGACAGAAAGAAAGACACAAAGGAAGAAAGAAAGAAAGAGGGAAAGAAAGAATGAAATAAAAGAGAAATGGAGGAAGAGAGGAAGAGAGAAAGACAGAAAGAAAGAAAGAATGAAAGAAAGAAAGAAACAAAGGAAGAAAGAAGGAAGGAAAGAAAGAACAATACATAGTAAGAAAGAAAGAGAGAAAGAAAGTAAGAAAGAAAGAAAGAGGGAAAGAGAGAATGAGAGAGAGAAAGGGAGGAAGAGAGGAAGTGAGAAAGACAGAAAGAAAGAAAGAATGAATGAAAGAAGAAAAAAGAAAGATAGAAAGAATGAAAGAAAGAAGGAAAGAAAGGAAGAAGGAGAGAGGGAAACAAAAATTACAAAAAAGGAAGACAGAAGGAAAGAAAGAAGGATAGAGAGAAAGAAAGAAAGGAAGATATAAAGAAAGAAAGAAAGTAAGAAAGAAAGAAGGAAGGAAAGAAAGGAGGCAAGTAGGAAAGAAAGAAAGAGGGAAAGAAAGAAAGAATGAAAGAAAGAGAGAAACAGAGGAAAAGAGGAAGATTGAAAGACAGAAAGAAAGAAAGAAAGAAAGAAAGAAAGAAAGTAAGAAAGAAACAAAGGAAGTAAGAAAGGAAGGAAGGAAGAATGAAAGATAGAAAGAAAGATAGAAAGAAAGAAAGACACAAGCAAAAAAGAAGGAAATTAAGAAAGATAGAAAGAAAGGAAGAGAGAGGGAGAGAAATAAATAAAGAGAGAAAGAAATAAAGAAAGAATGAAAGAAAGAAATAAAGGAGGGAAGAAAGAAAGAAGTAATGAAATAGAAAGAAAAAAAGAAAGAAAGATTTAAGGAAAGAAAGAAAGAAAGGAATAAAGATCGAAAGACAGAAAGAAAGAATGAAAGAAAGTAAGAAAGAAAGAAAGAATGAATGAATGAATGAATGAATGAAAGAAAGAAAGAAAGAAAGAAAGAAAGGAAGAAAGAAAGATAGAAGGAAAGATAGAAGAAAAGAAAGAAAGGAAGAAATAAAGTAAGAAAGAAAGAAATGAAAAAGTAAGAAAGAAAGAAAGAAATATAGAACGAAAGAAAGGAAGGAAGAAACAAAGACAGAAAGGAAGAAAGAAAGAATCAAAGCAAGAAAGAAAGAAAGAACGAAAGATAGAATGAAAGAAAGTAAGAAAAAAGAAAGTAAGAAAGAAAGAAAGATAGATAGAAAGAAATAAACTAAGCAAGAAGCAAGGAATGAAAGATAGAAACAAGGAGAGAAAGAAAGAACGAAAGAAAGAACGAAACTAAGACATATATAAAGAAAGAAAGAAAGAAAGAAAGAAAGCAAGAAAGAAAGAAAGGAAGAAAGAAAGAAACAAAGAAAGAAAGAAACAGACACACAAAAGAAAGAAAGGAAGTAAGAAAGAAGGAAAGAAAGAAAAAAAGGAACGAACAATGAAAGCAAGAAAGATAGAAAGAACGAAATAAAGAAAGGAAGAAAGAATGAAGCAAAGAAACACAGAAAGAAAGACAGAAAGAAAGAGAGAAAGAAAGAAAGGAAGAATGAAAGAAAGAAAGATAGAAAGAAAGACAGAAGGAAAGGAAGAAAGAAAATAAGGATAGAAAGAAAGAAAAAATGAAAGAAGGAAAGAAAAAAGGCTGAAAGAAAGAAAGAAAGGAAGGAAGAAGGAAAGATAGAAACAAAGGAAGAAAGAAAGAAAGGAAGAAAGAAAGAAAATTAGAAAGAAAGAATGCAAGTAAGAAGGAAAGAAAGTAGGAAAGAGAGAAAGAACGAACGAAATAGATAAAGAGAGGAAGAGAGGAAGAGAGAAAGACAGAAAGAAGGAAAGGAAGAATCAAAGAAAGAAAGATAGAAATAAAAAAGAAAGAAACAAAGGAAGAACGAAAGAAAGAAAGATAGAAAGAAAGAAAGAAAGCAGAAAGAGAGAAAGAAAGAAAAAAAGATAGAAAGAAAGAAAGTCCGAAAGAAGTAAATAAAGAAGAAAGAAAGCAAGTAATAAGCAAAAAAGAGGGAAAGAGAAAAAGAACGAAAGAAAGAAAGAAGGAAAGAAAAAGAGAACGAAAGAAAGAAGGATGGAAAGAAAGAAAAATATCAAGAAATGAAGAAGGGAAGAATGAGGAAAGGAAGAAAGAAAGAAGGAAAGAAAGAAAGCAAGAAAGAAAGAACAAAGTAAGAAAGATAGAAAGAAAGAAAGAAAGAAAGAAAGAAAGAAAGAAAGAAAGAAAGAGGGAAGGAAAGAAAGAATGAATGAAAGAAAGAAGGAAAGAAATATATCAAGAAAGAAAGAAACAAAGAAAGAAAGACAGAAAGAACGGAAGAAGGGAAGAGAGAAAGGAAGAAAGAAAGAAAGAAGGAATGAAAGAAGGAAGGAAAGAAAGAAGGAAAGAAAGATAGAATGAAAGAAACAAAAATTAAATAAACAAAGAAAGACAGAAAGAAAGAAAGGAAGAAAGAAAGAGAGAAAGAAAGAAAGAAAGAAAGAAATATAGAAATATATAAAGAAAGAAAGAAAGAAAGAAAGAAAGAAAGAAAGAAAGCAAGAAAGAAAGGAAGAAAGAAAGAAACAAAGAAAGAAAGAAACAGACACACAAAAGAAAGAAAGGAAGTAAGAAAGAAAGAAGGAAAGAAAGAAAAAAAGGAACGAAGAATGAAAGCAAGAAAGATAGAAAGAACGAAATAAAGAAAGGAAGAAAGAATGAAACAAAGAAACACAGAAAGAAAGGCAGAAAGAAAGAGAGAAAGAAAGAAAGGAAGAATGAAAGAAAGAAAGATAGAAAGAAAGACAGAAGGAAAGGAAGAAAGAAAATAAGAAGGATAGAAAGAAAGAAAAAAAGAAAGAAGGAAAGAAAAAAAGATGAAATAAAGAAAGAAAGGAAGGAAGAAAGAAAGAAACAAAGGAGGAAAGAAAGAAAGGAAGAAAGAAAGAAAGGTAGAAAGAAAGAATGCAAGTAAGAAGGAAAGAAAGTAGGAAAGAGAGAAAGAACAAACGAAATAGATAAAGAGAGGAAGAGAGAAAGACAGAAAGAAGGAAAGAAACAAACAAAGAAAAAAAGAGCGAAAGAAAGAACGAAAGAAAGAAAGAAGGAAGGAAAGAAAGAAAAATAGCAAGAAAGAAAGAAGGAAGGAAAGAAAGAAAGAAAGAAAGAGAGGAAGAAAGAAGGATAGAAAGAAAGAAAGAAGGAAACGAAGAATCAAAGAAAGAAAGATAGAAATAAAAAAGAAAGAAACAAAGGAAGAACGAAAGAAAGAAAGATAGAGAGAAAGAAAGAAAGCAGAAAGAGAGAAAGAAACAAAAAAAGATACAAAGAAAGACCGAAAGAAGTAAAGAAAGAAGGAAGAAAGCAAGTAATAAACAAAAAAGAGGGAAAGAGAAAAAGAACGAAAGAAAGAAAGAAAGAAGGAAAGAACAAGAGAACGAAACAAAGAAGGAAAGAAAGGAAGGATGGAAAGAAAGAAAAATATCAAGAAAGAAAGAAGGGAAAAAATAAGGAAAGAAAGAAAGAAAGAAAGAAGGAAAGAAAGAAAGCAAGAAAGAAAGAACAAAGTAAGAAAGATAGAAAGAAAGAATGAAAGAAAGAAAGAAGGAAAGAAATATATCAAGAAAGAAAGAAACAAAGAAAGAAAGAAAGACAGAAAGAACGGAAGAAGGGAAGAGAGAAAGGAAGAAAGAAAGAAAGAAGGAATGAAAGAAGGAAAGAAAGAAAGAAGGAAAGAAAGATAGAAAGAAAGAAAGAAAAATTAAAGAAACAAAGAAAGACAGAAAGAAAGGAAGAAAGGAGGAACGAAAGAGAGAAAGAAAGAAAGAAATATAGAAAGAAAGAAAGAAACAAAGAAAGTCAGAGAATAAGGAAGAAGGAAAGAGAGAAAGGAAGAAAGAAAGAAAGCAAGAAAGAAAGAAAAAAAGAACGAAAGAAAGAACGAAAGAAAGGAAGAAGGAAAGAAAGAAAGAAAAATAGCAAGAAAGAAAGAAGGAAGGAAAGAAAGAAAGAAAGGAAGAAAGAAAGAAAGAAGTAAAAAAGATAGAAAGATAGAAAGACACAAAGAAAGACAGAAAGCGGGAAAGAAAGAAAGAAAGAATGAAAGAAAGAAAGAATGAAAGAAAGAAAGAAGGAAAGACATATAGAAAGAAATATACAAAGAAAGAAAAAACAAACAAACAAAGACAGAAAGAAAGGAAGAAGGAAAGAGAGAAAGAATAAAAAAAGGAACAAAGCAAGAAAGAATGAATGAATGAAAGAAAGAAAGGAAGAAACAAAGAAAGAAAGAAGGAAAGAAAGATAGAAAGAAACACACAAAGAAAGAAAGAAAGTTACAAACAAAGAAAGACAGAAACAAAGGAAGAAAGAAGGAGAGAAGGAGAGAAGGATAGAAAGAAAGAATGAAAGAAATGAAGAAAGAAAGAAGGAAAGAAAGGGAGACAGAGAGAAAGAAAGGTACAGAGGAACAAAGACAGAAAAAAAGAAAGATAGAAAGAGAGAAAAAAAGAATGAAAGAAAGCAAGTAAGAAAGAGAGAAAGAGAAGAAGAGAGGAAGAGAGAAAGACAGAAAGAAAGATATAAAGAAAGAAAGGCAGAAAGAAAGATAGAAAGAAAGAAACTAAGGAAGAAACAAGGAAAGAAAGATCGAAACAAGGAGAGAAAGAAAGAACGAATGAAAGAAAGAAAGAAACTAAGAAATATATAAAGAAAGAAAGGAAGAAAGAATGAAACAAAGAAAGATATAAAGAAAGAAAAAAGTAAAAAAGAGAGAAAGAAAGAAAGAAGACGGGAAAGAAAGAAAGAATGAAAGAAAGAAAGAAGGAAAGACATATAGAAAGAAATAAACAAAGAAAGAAAAAACAAACAAACAAACAAAGACAGAAAGAAAGTAAGAAGGAAAGAGAGAAAGAATAAAAGAAAGAAACAAAGAAAGAGTGAATGAATGAAAGAAAGAAACATGGAAAGAAAGAAAGAAGGAAAGAAAGATAGAAAGAAACACACAAAGAAAGACAGAAAGAAAGGAAGAAAGAAGGAGAGAAGGATAGAAAGAAAGAAGGAGAGAAAGAAAGTAAGAAAGATAGAAAGAAAGAAAGAGAGATAGAAAGAAAGAAATGAAGAAAGAAAGAAGGAAAGAAAGGGAGACAGAGAGAAAGAAAGGTACAAAGGAAGAAAGACAGAAAGAAAGATAGAAAGAGAGAAAGAAAGAATGAAAGTAAGCAAGTAAGAAAGAGAGAAAGAGAAGAAGAGAGGAAGAGAGAAAGACAGAAAGAAAGAAGGAAAGAAAGAAAGAAAGAAGGAAAGACAGAAAGAAAGACAGAAAGAACGAAACTAAGGAAGAAAGAAGGAAAGAAAGATAGAAACAAAGAGAGAAAGAAAGAACGAAAGAAAGAAAGAAACTAAGTAAAGTAGGAAGAAAGAAAGAAAGGAAGAAAGAAAGATATAATGAAACAAAGAAAGAAGGAAGGAAAGAAAGAAAGAAAGAATGAATGAAAGAAAAAGAGAAACAGAGGAAGAGAGGAAGATTGAAAGACAGAAAGAAAGAAAGAAAGTAAGAAAGAAATAAAGAAAGGAAGAAAGAAAGAAACAAAAAAAACCAACAAACAAACAAACAAAGAAGGAAAGAAAGATGGAAAGAATGAACCAAAGAAAGAAAGAGAGATAGAAAGGAAGGAAGGAACGAAGAAAGAAAGATAGAAAGAAAGATAGAAAGAAAGGAAGACAGAAAGAAAGAAAGAAAGAAAGAAAGATAGAAAGAAAGAAAGAAGAAAGGAAGAAAGAAAGACAGAAAGGAAGAAAGAAAGAAACAAAGGAAGAAAGAAAGAAAGAAAGAAAGAGCGAATGATAGAAAGAAAGAAAGAAAGAATGAAAGAAAGAAAAAAGAAAGTAAGAAAGAAAGACAGAAAGAAAGAAAGAAAGAAGGAAAGAAAGGAAGAAAGAAAGTAAGAAAGAAAGAAGGAAAAAAGAAAGAAAGAAAGAAAGATCGAAAGAAAGAAAGAAATGAGAAAGGAAAGAAAGAAAAATGGCAAGAAAGAAAGAAAGAAGGAAAGAAAGAAAGAAAGAAAGAAAGAAGAATGAAAGATAGAAAGAAAGAAAGAATGAACGATAGAAAGTAAGAAAGAAAGAATGAAGTAAACAAAGAAAACTTAAACAAAGAAAGAATGAATGAAAGAAAGGGAGGAAGAGAGAAAGAAAGGAATAGAGGAAAAGAGGAAGAAAGAAAGAATGAATGAATAAACAAGTTTACGAATGAATGAATGAAAAAAAGAATGAAAGAAAGAAAGTAGGTAAATAAGTAAGAAAGAAAAACTAAAGAAATAAATAAATAAATAGAGAAAGAAAGAAAGAAGGAAGGAAAGGAAAAAGGAAAGAAAGAAAAATAGAACGAAAGAAAGGAAGGAAGAAAGGAAGAAAGAAAGACAGAAAGAAAGAAAGAAAGAAAGGAAGGAAGAAAGACAGAAAGGAAGAAAGAAAGACAAAAAGAAACAAGGGAAGAAAGTAAGAAAGAACGAAAGATAGAAAGAAAGAACGAAAGATAGAAAGAAAGAAAGAAAGAAAGAGAGAAAGAATGAGAGTAAGAAAGAGGGAAAGAAAGAATGAAATAAACAGAGAAATGGAGGAAGAGAGGAAGAGAGAAAGACAAAGAAAGAAAGATAGAAAGAAAGAAAAAAGAAAGAAGGAAAGAACGAAAGAAAGAATGAAAGAAAGGAATGAAGAGGGAAAGAAGGAAACAAAAATTGCAAAAAAGGAAGAAAGAAGGAATGAAAGAAAGAAGGATAGAAAGAAAGTAAGAAAGAAAGATATAAAGAAAAAAAGAAAGAAGGAAGGAAAGACAGAAAGAAAGATAGAAAGCAAGTAAGAAAGAAAGAAAGAATGAGGGAAAGAAAGAAAGAATGAAAGAAAGCAAGAAAGTAAGAAAGAAAGAAAGAAAGAAAGAAAGCAAGAAAGAAACAAAGAAACAGACAAACAAACGAACAAACAACGAAGGAAACAAGGACAGAAAGATGGAAAGAAATAAACAAAGAAAGAAAGAAAGCAAGGAAGAAAGAAAGATAGAAACAAAAATAGAAAGAAAGAAAGAAAGAATGAAGGAAAAAAAGAAAGAAGGAAAGAAAGATAGAAAGAAAGAAAGAAAGAAAGAAAGAGAGAGAGAAAGAAAGAAAGAGAGAAAGAAAGAAGGAATGGAAGGAAGAAAAAAGAAGTAATGAAATATAGAAAGAAAAAAAGAAAGGAAACTAGAAAGAAAGAAAGAAAGAAAGAAAGGAATAAAGATCGAAAGAAAGAAAGAAAGTAAGAAAGAAAGGAAGAAAGAAAGAAAGAATGAAAAGAAGGAAGAAAGAAAGATAGAAAGAAAGATAGAAAGGGAGAAAGAAAGGAAGGAAGAAAGAAAGAAAGAAGAAAAGAAAGATAGAAAGAAAGAAACAAAGAAAGAATGAAACAAAGAAAGACAGAAAGAAAGGAAGAAAGAGAGAGAGATGGAAAGAAACAAAGAAGGAAAGATAAGAGGAAGAAAGGAGGAAGAAAGGAGGAAGAAAGAAAGAAAGATCGAAAGATAGATAGAAAGAAAGAAGGAAAGAAAGAAGGAATGAAAGATAGAAAGAAAGACAGAAAGAAAGATAGAAAGAAAGAAAGAAAGAAAGAAAGAAAGAAAGGAAGAAGGATAGAAGGAAAGAAAGGAAAAAAGAAAGAAAGAAACAAAGGAAGTAAGAAAGAAAGAAAGGAAGGAAGAAGGAAGGAAAGAAAGATAGAAAGAAAGAAAGTAAGTAAGAAACAAAGAAAGAGGGAAAGAAAAAAAGAAAGAGAGAAAGAAAGGAAGAAGGATAGAAGGCAAGAAAGGAAGAAAGAAAGAAACAAAGGAAGTAAGAAAGAAAGAAAGAATGGAAGGAAGGAGGAAAGCAAGAAAGATAGAAAGAAATGAAGAAAGAAAGAAGGAAAGAAAGGGAGACAGAGAGAACGTAAGGCACAAAGGAAGAAAGACAGAAAGAAAGATAGAACGAGACAAAGAAAGAAAGAATGAAAGAAAGCAAGTAAGAAACAAAGAGAAGAAAGAGGAAGAGAGAAAGGCAGAAAGAAAGAAAGAAAGAAAGAAAGAGAGAGGGAGAGGAGGAAGAAAGAGAGAAAGAAATAAAGAAAGAAGGAAAGAAAGAAATAAAGGAAAGAAGAAAGAAAGAGGTAATGAAAGATAGAAAGAAAAAAGATAGAAAGAAAGATAGATAGAAAGAAAGAAAGAAAGATAGAAAGAAAGGAAAAAAAGATCGAAACAAACCAAGTAAGAAAGAAAGAAAGTAAGTAAGAAAGAAAGAAAGATAGAATGAATGAATGAAAGAAAGAATGAAAGAAACGAAGAAAGAAAGAAAGAAAGATAGAAAGAAAGACAGAAGGAAACAAAGAAAGAAAGAAGACAAGATAGATAGTAAGAAAGACAGGAAGAACGGAAGAAAGAAAAGAAGAAAAAAAGAGGAACAGAAAGGGAGACAGAGAACAAAACAGGCACAAAGGAAGAAAGATAGAAAGAAAAACCGAAAGAGAGAAAGAAAGAAATAAGGCAAGTAAGAAAGAAAGAAAGAGAAGAACAGAGGACGAGAGAAACACAGATAGAAAGAAAGAAAAAAGACAGAGAGAAACAAAGAAAGAAAGAAAGAAATAAAGAAAGATAGAAAGAAAGAAAGACAGAAAGTAAGAAAGGAAGGAAGAAATAAAGAAAGAGTGTAAGTAAGAAAGAAAGAAAGAAACAAAGAAAGAAAGAAACAAAGAAAGAAAGTATGAAAGTAAGGAAGAAAAAAGGAAAGAAAGGTAGAAAGAAAGAGAGAAAGAAAGAAAGATAGAAAGACAGAAAGAAAGCAAGAAAGAAAGAAAGAAAGGAAGAAAGAAAAAAGAAAGAAAGAAAGAAAGATAGCGGGAAACAAAGAAAGAATGAAAGAAAGAAGGATAGACATATAGAAACAAAGAAAGAAACAAACAAAGACAGAAGGAAAGGAAGAAGGAAAGAGAGAAAGGATAAAAGAAATAAAGAAAGAACGAATGAATGAAAGAAAGAAAGAAAGGAAGAAGGAAAGAAAGATAGAAAGAAAGACACAAAGAAACAAAGAAAGAAAGAAACAAACAAACAAACAAAGACAGAAAAAAAGGAAGGAAGAAAGAAAGAGAGAAGTATAGAAAGGAAGAAGGAAAGAAAGAAGGAAAGATAGATAGAAAGAAAGAAAGTAAGAAAGATAGGAAGAAAGAAAGAAAGAAAGAAAGAAAGTAAGAAATGAAGAAAGAAACAGGGAAAGAAAGGGAGACAGAGAGAAGAAAGGCACAAAGGAAGAAAGACAGAAAGAAAGATAGAAACAGAGAAAGAAAGAAAGAATGAAAGAAAGAACGCAAGTAAAAAAGAATGAAAGAGAAGAAGAGAGTAAGAGAGAAAAACAGAAAGAAAGAAACAAAGAAAGAAAGACAGACAGAAAGAAAAATAGAAGTAAAGAAAGATAGAAAGAAAGAAACAAAGATAGAAAGAAAGAAAGATTGAAAGAAAGAAAGAAGGAAACACACAAAAGAAAGAAAGCAAGTAAGCAAGAAAGAAGGAAAGAAAGAAAGAAAGAAAGAAGGAAAGAAAGATAGCAAGAAAGAAATAAAGACAGAAAGAAAGAAAGAAAGGAAGAAGGAAGGTAAGAAAGAAAAAAAGAAAGAAAGAAAGAAATGAGAAAAGAAAGAAAGAAAAATAGCAAGAAAGAAACAAAGAAGGAAAGAAAGGAAGGAAGGAAGAAAGATAGAAAGAAAGAAGGAATGAAAGATAGAAAGAAAGAAAGAAAGAACGAAAAAGAGAGAAAGAAAGAAAGAAAGAAAGAAGGAAAGAAAGAGAGAAAGATAGAAAGAAATAAAGAAATAAAGGAAGAAAGGAAGAGAGAAAGACAGAAAGAAAGAAGGAAAGAAAGAAAGAAATAAAGAAATAAAGGAAGAAAAGAAGAAAGAAAGACAGAAAGAAAGAAACAAAGGAAGAAAGAAGGAAAGAAAGAAAGAACAAAACATAGAAAGAAAGAAAGAGAGAAAGAAAGTAAGTAAGAAAGAAAGAAAGAGGGAAAGAAAGAATGGGTGAGAGAGCGAGAAAGGGAGGAAGAGAGGAAGTGAGAAAGACAGAAAGAAAGAAAGTAAGAATGAATGAAAGAAGAAAAAAGAAAGAAATAAAGAACGAAAGAAAGAAGGAAAGAAAGGAAGAAGGAAAGAGGGAAACGAAAATTTAAAAAAGGAAGACAGAAGGAAAGAAAGAAGGATAAAGAGAAAGAAAGAAAGCAAGAAACTAAGAAAAATAGAAAGAAAGAAACGAAGAAAGAAAGAAAGAAAGATATAAAGATAGAAAGAAAGAAAGAAAGAAAGAAGGAAGGAAAGAAAGAAAGAAAGCAAGTAAGAAAGAAAGAAAGAGGGAAAGAAAGAAAGAATGAAAGAAAGAGAGAAACAGAGGAAGAGAGGAAGATTGAAAGACAGAAAGAAAGAAAGAAAGTAAGAAAGAAAGAAACAAAGGAAGAACGAAAGAAAGGAAGGAAGGAAGAAAGAAGTAATGAAATAGACAGAAAAAAGAAAGAAAGATTTAAGGAAAGAAAGAAAGAAAGAAAGGAATAAAGATCGAAAGAAAGAAAGAAAGTAAGAAAGAATGAATGAATGAATGAAAGAAAGAAAGAAAGAAAGAAAAGAAGAAAGAAAGGAAGAAAGCAAGATAGAAAGAAAGATAGATGGAAAGAAAGAAAGGAAGAAATAAAGTAAGAAAGAAAGAAATGAGAAAGCAAGAAAGAAAGAATAATAGAAAGGAAGGAAGGAAGAAAGAAAGACAGAAAGGAAGAAAGAAAGAAACAAAGGAAGGAAGAAAGAAAGAAAGAACGAAAGATAGAAAGAAAGAAAGAAAAAACAAAGTAAGAAAGAAAGACAGAAACAAAGATAGAAGGAAAGAAAGAAAGGAAGAAATAAAGTAAGAAAGAAAGAAAACAAGAAAGAAAGATCGAAAGAAAAGGAGAAATGACAAAAAAAGAAAGAAAAATAGCAAGAAAGAAAGAAAGAAAGAAAGAAGGAAACAAGGATAGAAAGAAAGAAAGGAAGACAGAAAGAAAGAAAGAAAGAAGGAATGAAAGATAGAAAGAAAGAAAGAGGGAAAGAATGAAGGATAGAAAGTCAGAAAGAAAGAAAGTATGAAGTAAACAAAGAAAAAGCAAAGAAAGATAGAAAGAAATATTGAAAGAAAGAAAGAAAGAAAGAAAGAAAGAAAGAAGGAAAGAAAGAAGGAAGGAGGAAGGAAAAGAAAGAAAGAGAGAGAAGGGAGGAAAGAAAGCAAGAAAGAAAGAGTGTAAGAAAGAAAGAAAGAAAGAAAGAAAGAAAGAAGGAGGGAAAGAGGGAAAGAAGGAAAGAAAGAAAGTAGCAAAGAAAGAAAGATAGAAAGAAAGAATGGAAAGAATGAATGAAGGAGAGACGGAAAGAATGGAAGAAAGAAAGAAGAAAGGAAGTAAAGAAAGAAAGAACGAAGGAAGGAAACAGGGAAAGAAGGAAAGTAAGAATGAAAAGAAGAAAGAAAGAAAAATGGATAGATAGAAGGAAAGAAAGAAAAAAACAAACAAAGAAAAACGAAAAGGAAAGAAGAAAGAAGGAACGAAAGTAATAAGGAAAGAAGTAAAGAAAGAAAGAAAGAAAGTAAGAAAGAAACAAAGAAAGAAAGAAGGGAAGAAAGAAGGATAGAAAGAAGGAAGGAAAGGAACTAGGAAGGAAAGAAAGAAAGAAACTGGCAGAGAAAGAAAGAAAAAATGAATGAAAGAAAGATGGAAAGAAAGGATGAAAGAAAGAAGGAAAGAAAGAAGGAAAGAAGTAAAGAAAGATAGAAGGAAAGAAGCAAAGAAGGAAAGAACGATAGACAGAAAGAAATAAAGAAATAAAGAAAGAAATATATAAAGAAAGAAATTAAATAAAGAAAGAAAGATAGACGAAAAGAATGGAAGAAAGAACGAAAGAAATAAGGAAAGAAAGAAAGAGAGCAAGAAAGAAACAGCCAAAGAAAGAACGAAAGAATGATAGATAGAAAGAAAGAAAAAAAAGAAACAAAGAAAGAAAGAAGAAAAGAAAGAAGGAAGAAAGAAAGTAAGCAAGGAAGAAAGAAAGAAAGATAGAAAGAATAGAGAGAATGGATGAAATAAAGAAACAAAGAAGGAAAGAAAGAAAGAAATAAAGAAAGAAAGAAGTAAAGTAGGATGGAAAGACGGAAAGAAGGAATGAAAAAATGAAGTAAAGAAGGATAGAGGGTAGGAAAGAAGAAAAGAAAGACGGAAAGAAAGAAACAAAGAAGGAAAAAAAAGAAAGAGGGAAAGAAAGAAGGAAATAAAGAAACAAAGAAACTAAGAATGAAGGAAGGAAAGAAAGAAAGAAACAAACAAAGAAAGAAACAAAGAAAGAAGGATTGAAAGAGGGAAAGAAGGAAAGAAAGAATCGAAAGAAGAAAGAACGAAAGCAAGCAAGAAAGAAAGATAGAAAGAATAGAAAGAATGAATGAAATAAAGAAAGAAGGAAAGAAAGAAGGAGAGAAAGAAGGAAGGAAAGAAAATGGGAAAGAAGGAAACAAAGAAGCACAGAAAGAAAGAAAGATAGAAAGAATAGAAATAATGAACGAAAGAAAGAAGGAAAGAAGGGAGGAAAGAAAGAAGGAAAGAAGTAAAGAAAGTAAGAAAGAAAGAAGGATGGAAATAGGGAATGAAGGAAAGATAGACACAAAGAAAGAAAGAAAGTAAGAAAGAAAGAAAGAACGAAGGAAGGAAAGAGTGAAAAGAGAAAAGAAAGTAAGGAGGGAAAGAAAGAAAGAAAGAAAGAACCAAGGAAAGAAAGAAGGAACAAAGAAGGAAGGAAAGAAAATAGGAAAGAAGGAAAGAAAGAAGTAAAGAAGCAAAGAAAGAAAGTAAGATAGAAAGAATAGAAATAATGAACGAAAGGGAAAAGGAAAGAAAGGAGGAAAGAGAGAAGGAAGGAAGTAAAGAAAGGAAGAAAGAAAGAAGGCAGGAAATAGGGAAAGAAGGAAAGAAAGAAACAAAGAAAGAAAGTAAGAAAGAAAGAACGAAGAACGGAAAAAGTGAAAGGAGAAAAGAAAGTAAGCAGAGAAAGAAAGAAGCAACTAAAGAAACAAAAGAAACAAAGAAAGAAGGAAAGAAAGACGGAAACAAAGAAAGAACGAAGGAAGGAAAGAGGGAAAGAAGGAAAGAAAGAAAGGAGAGTACGTGAGAAATAAAGAAAGAAAGAAACAAACAAACAAAGAAACACAGAAAGAAGGAAGGAAAGAGGCAAATAACGAAAGAAATAAGCAAAAAAAGAAAGGAAAAAATGAAGGAAAGAAGGAAAAAAGGAAAGAAAGAAGGAAAGTTAGAAAGAGGGAATGAAAGAAAGAAAGAAGTAAAGGAGGATGGAAAGAATGAAAGAAAGAAGTAAAGAAGGATGGAAAATGGGAAAGAAAGAAGGAAAGAAAGAAGGAAGGAAAGAAAGAAAGCAAGTAAGAAAGACAGATAGAAAGAATAGAAAGAATAAATGAAACAAAGAAGGAAAGAAAGGTGGAAAGAAAGAAGGAAAGAAGTAAAGAAACAAAGAAAGAAGAAAGGAAATAGGGAAAGAAGGAAAGAAAGAAAGAAAGAAAGAAACAAAGAAAGAAAGTAAGAAAGAAAGAAAGAAAGAACGAAGGAAGGAAAGAGTGAAAGGAGGAAAGAAGGTAAGGAGAGGAAGAAAGAAAGAAAGAAGCAAGGAAAGAAACAAAAGAAAGAAAGAAAGAAGGAAAGAAAGACAGACAGAAACAAAGAAAGAACGAAGGAAGGAAAGAGGGAAAGAAGGAGAGAAAGCAAGGAGAGTACCAGAGAAATAAAGAAAGAAACAAACCAACAAAGAAGCACAGAAAGCAGGAAGGAAAGACGCAAAGAAAGAAAGAAAGAACGAAGGAAGGAAAGAAGGAAAGAAAGAAAGAAGCAAAGAAAGAAAGAAAAGTAGAAAGAACATAAAGAACGAACAAAAGAAAAAAGGAAAGGAAGGAGGAAACTAAGAAAGACAGAAAGAAAGATACAAACAAAGAAAGAGAGTAAGAAAGAAAGAAAGAAAGAACGAAGGAAGGAGAGAGGGAAAGAAGGAAAGCAAGAAAGGAGAGAAAGAAAGAAAAAAAGAAAGAAAGAAGGAAGGAAGTAAAGAAGGATGGAAAGAGGGAAACAAAGAGGAAAAGAAAGAAGGAAGAAAAGAAAGTAGGAAAGAAAGAAAGAGGGAAAGAAAGAAGGAAAGAAAGAAACAAGGCATGAAGGAAAGAAAGAAACAAAGAAACGAAGAAAGAAACAAAGCAAGAGAGAAAGAGAGATAGAAAGAATGAATGAAATAAAGAAAGAAGGAAGGAAAGAAAGAAAGAAGGAAAGTAGGAAAGAGGGAAAGAAGGAAAGAAAGAAATAAAGAATCAAAGAAAGAAAGATAGAAGGAATAGAAATAATGAGCAAAAGATAGAAGGAAAGAAAGAACGAAAGAAGTATAGAAACAAAAAAAGAAACAAAGAAGGAAGGAAATAGGGAAAGAAGGAAAGAAAGAATGAAAAAAAGAAAGAAACAAAGAAAGAAAGAAAGAAGGAAAAAAAGAAAGGAACAAAGCAAGCAAGAAAGAAAGATAGAAAGAATAGAAAAATGAACGAAATAAAGAAAGAAAGAAGGAAAGAAAGAAGGAAAGAAGGAACGAAAGATGCAAAGAAGGAAAGAAAGAAAGGAATAAGCAAAGAAAGAAAGATAGAAAGAATAGAAAGAAAAAAACAAAGAAAGAAGGACAGAAAAGAGGAATGAAAGAAGGAAAGAAGTAAAGAAAGATAGAAAGAAAGAAGGAAATTGGGAAAGAAGGAAAGAAAGAATGAAAGAAAGAAACAAAGAAAGAAAGAAAGTAAGTAAGAAGGAATGAAATAAAGAACGAAGGGAGAAAAGAGGGAAAGGAGGAAAGAAAGAAAGGAGAGAAAGAAAGAGAGAAAAAAAGAAAGAAAGAAGGAAGGAAGTAAAGAGGATGGAAAGAAGGAAAGAAAGAATGAAAGAAAGAAGTAAACATGGGTGGAAAGAGGGAAAGAAAGAAGAAAAAAAGAATCAAGAAAAGAAAGTAAGCAAGCAAGAAAGAAAGATAGAAAGAATAGAGAGAATGAATGAAATAAAGAAACAACGGAGGAAAGAAAGAAAGAAATAAAGAAAGAGAGAAGTAAAGTAGGATGGAAAGAAATAAAGAAAGAATGAACGACTGAAGTACTGAAGGATGGAAACAAGGAAAGAAGAAAAGAAAGACGGAAAGAAAGACGGAAAGAAAGAAAGAGGGAAAGAAGGAAATAAATAAATAAAGAGATAAAGAAAGAAGGAAGGTAAGAGGGAAAGAAGGAAAGAAAGAAATTAGGAAAGATACAAAGAAAGAAGGAAAGAAAGAAATTAGGAAAGATAAAAAGAAAGAAGGAAAGAAAGAAGTCAAGGACGATGGAAAGGAAGGGAAGAAGGAAGAAAGAAGGACAGGAACAAAGCAAGCAAGCAAGAAAGAAAGATAGAAAGAATAAATGAAATAAAGAAAGAAAGATAGAAAGAAAGAACGAAGGAAGCAAAGAAGGAAAGAAGGAAAGAAAGAAGCAAGGAAAGAAAGAAAGAAAGAAAGATAGAAAGAACAGAAAGAATGAAAGAAAGAAAGAAGGGAAGAAAGGAGGAAATTAAGAAGGAAAGAAGTAAAGAAAGAAAGAACGAAAGAAAGAAGGAAGGAAATTGGGAAAGAAGGACAGAAAGAATGAAAGAAAGAAAGAAGGAAGGAAAGAGGGAAAGGAGGAAAGAAAGAAAGGAGAGAAAGACAGAAAAAAGAAAGAAAAAAGAAAGAAAGAAGCAAACAAAGAAAGTAAGAAAGAAAGAAAGAAAGAACGAAGGAAGGAAAGAGGGAAAGGAGGAAAGAAAGAAAGGAGAGAACGAAAGAAATAAAGAAAGAAAGAAAGAAAGAAAGAAAGAAAGAACGAAAGAAAGAAAGAAGGAAGGAAGTAAAGAAGGATGGAAAGAAGGAAGGAAAGAATGAAAGAAATATGTAATCAAGGATGGAAACCGGGAATGAAAGAAGAAAAGAAAGAAGGAAGAAAAGAAAGTAAGCAAGCAAGAACGAAAGAGAGATAGAAAGAATAGAGGGAATGAATGAAATAAAGAAACAAAGAAGGAAAGAAAGAAAGAAAGAAGTAAAGAAGGATAGAAAGTAGGAAAGAAGAAAAGAAAGACGGAAAGAAAGAAAGAAAGAAAGAAAGAAAGAAGGAAAGAAAGAAAGATAGGGGAAGGAAAGAAGGAAAGAAAGATAGAAAGAAAGAAAGAAAGAAAGAAAGAAGGAAGGAAAGAAAGAAACAAACAAAGAAAGAAACAAAGAAAGAAGGAAGGAAAGAGGGAAAGAAAGAAAGGAAGAAGGAAAGAAAGAAAGGAAGCAAGAAAGAAAGAAAGCAAGCAAGAAAGAAGGAAAGAAGGAATGAAAGAAATTAGGAGGGATACAAAGAAAGAAACAAGGAAAGAAAGAACTAAAGAACGATGGAAAGAAGGGAATAAAGTAGAAAAGAAAGAAAGAAGGAAAGGAACAAAGCAAGCTTGAAAGAAAGATAGAAAGAATAGAAAGAATGAATGAAATAAAGAAAGAAAGAAAGAAAGACAGAAAGAAAGAACAACGGAAGGAAAGAGGGAAAGAAGGAAAGAAAGAAAGGAAGAAGCAAAGAAAGAAAGATAGAAAGAATAGAAGAAATGAACGAAAGAAAGAAGGAAAGAAAGGAGGAAAGAAAGAATGAAAGAAGCAAAGAAAGAAAGAAGGAAATAGGGAAAGAAGGAAACAAAGAATGAAAGACAAAAAGAAGCAAAGAAAGAAAGTAAGAAGGAAGGAAAGAAAGAAACAAAGAACGAAGGAAGGAAGGAGGGAAAGAATGAAAGAAAGAGGGAAAGAAAGAAAGGAAGAAAGGAAGAAACAAACAAACAATCAAACAAACAAAGAAGTAAGTAAAGAGGGAAAGAAGGAAAGAAAGATGGAAAAAAGAAAGAAAAAAGGAAGAAAGAAGACGAGAAAGAATAAAAAAGAAAGAATGAAAGAACGAAGCAAAGAAAGACGGAAAGAAAGAATGAAAGAAAGAATGAAAAAAGAAACATAGAAAGAAAGAAGGAGCGAAAAAGGGAAAGAAGGTAATAAAGAATATAAGAAAGAAAGAAGGAAGGAAATAACAGTAGGAAAGAAGGAAAGAAAGAAAGAAGGAAAGAAGGAAAGTAAGAATTATATAAAGAAGGAAACAAGGTAAGAAAGAAAGAAGCAAGGGAGGAAGGAACGAAGCAATGAAAGAAAGAACGAAGGGAAAAAAGGAACAAAGAAAGAAGGAACGCAAGGAGGAAAGCAGGAAAAAACAATTAAAGCAAGAAAGAACCAAGAAACGAAAGAAGGAAAGAAAGAAAGAAAGAATGATAGAAAAAGGAAACAAGGAAAGAAAGAGAGAAGCAAAGAAGGTAGGACTGAAAGAAAGAAAGAAGTAGAGTAGGACAGAAAGAAAGAATGATGGAAAGGAAGAAAGATGGTAAGAAAGAATGAAAGAAGGAAAGAAAGAAAGAAGAAAGAAAGAAAGAAAGAAGGAAGGAAGGAAAGAAAGAAGGAAAGAAGGAAAAAAGACAGAAAGCAAGACGCAAAGAAAGAAAGAAGGAAGGAGGTAACGACAGGGAACGAACGAAAGAAAGCAAGAAAGACGGAAAGAAAGCAGAGAAGAAATAAGGAAAGAAAGAAGGTAAAAAGGAAAAAAATAAGGGAAGAAAGAAGGATAGGAGAAAGGATAGGAAGAAAGAAGGAAAGAAAGACGGAAAGAAAGAACGAAAGAATGAAAGAAAGAAAGAAAGAAAGAAAAAAGAAAGAAAGAAGGAAGGAAACAAGGAAAGAAAGAAAGAAGGAAAGAAACAAGGGAAGAAGGAAAGCAAGAAGGAAAGAAGGAAAGAATTAAAGAAAGAATGATAGAAAGAAGGAAAGGAGGAAAGAAAGAAAAAAAATGGCAAAGAAGGACAGAAACAATGATCGAAAGAAGGAAACAAGGAAAAAAAGAAGGAAGGAAGGAAAGAATGAAACAAAGAAAGAAACAATAAATGAAGAAAAGAGGGAAAGAAGGAAGGAAGGATATAAAGAAAGAAAGAAAAAAGGAAGAAAGAAACAAGGAAAGAAAGAAAGCAGGAAAGAAAGGATCAAAGAAGAAAGAATTAAAGAAAGAAAGAAATAAAGCAGAAACGAAAGAGGGAAAGAGAGAAAGAAGGAAAGAAAGAAAAGAACCAGGGAACAAAGAAGGAAACAAAGAAGGAAAGTAAAAAGGAAACAAGTAAAGAAAGAAAGAAAAATAGAAAGAACAAACGAAATAAAGAGAGAGAGGAAAGAAAGAAAGCACGGAAGAAAGAAGGACAGAAAAAGGAGAGATGGATAGAAAAAGAAAAGAACCAAAGTAAGAAGGAAATAAATTAAGAAAGAAAGAAGGAAAGAAGGTAAGAAAGAAGGAAAGATGGAAAGAAAGAAAGATTGAAGGAAAGGAAGAAAGAAAGAGAGAAAGAAGCAAAGAAAGAATAAAAGAAATTAAGAACGAAAGAAACAAAGAAAGACGGAAGGAAGAAAGAAAGAATGAACGAAAGGACGAAAGAAAGAAAGAAAGAAAGAAGGAAGGAAAGAAAGAAATTAGGAAAGATAAAAAGAAAGAAGGAAAGAAAGAAGTCAAGGACGATGGAAAGGAAGGGAAGAAGGAAGAAAGAAGGAAAGGAACAAAGCAAGCAAGAAAGAAAGATAGAAAGAATAAATGAAATAAAGAAAGATAGAAAGAAAGAACGAAGGAAGCAAAGAAGGAAAGAAGGAAAGAAAGAAGCAAGGAAAGAAAGAAAGAAAGATAGAAAGAACAGAAGGAATGAAAGAAAGAAAGAAGGGAAGAAAGGAGGAAATTAAGAAGGAAAGAAGTAAAGAAACAAAGAACGAAAGAAAGAAGGAAGGAAATTTGGAAAGAAGGACAGAAAGAATGAAAGAAAGAAAGAAAGAAAGAAAGAAAGAAAGAAAGAAGGAAAGAGGGAAAGGAGGAAAGAAAGAAAGGAGAGAAAGAGAGAAAAAAGAAAGAAAAAAAGAAAGAAAGAAGCAAACAAAGAAAGTAAGAAAGAAAGAAAGAAAGAACGAAGGAAGGAAAGAGGGAAAGGAGGAAAGAAAGAAAGGAGAGAACGAAATAAATAAATAAAGAAAGAAAGAAAGAAGGAAGAAAGTAAAGAAGGATGGAAAGAAGGAAGGAAAGAATGAAAGAAATATGTAATCAAGGATGGAAACAGGGAATGAAAGAAGAAAAGAAAGAAGGAAGAAATGAAAGTAAGCAAGCAAGAACGAAAGAGAGATACAAAGAATAGAGAGAATGAATGAAATAAAGAAACAAAGAAGGAAAGAAAGAAAGAAGTAAAGAAGGATGGAAAGTAGGAAAGAAGAAAAGAAAGACGGAAAGAAAGAAAGAAAGAAAGAAGGAAAGAAAGAAAGATAGGGGAAGGAAAGAAGGAAAGAAAGAAAGAAAGAAAGAAAGAAGGAAGGAAAGAAAGAAACAAAGAAAGAAGGAAGGAAAGAGGGAAAGAAAGAAAGGAAGAAGGAAAGAAAGAAAGGAAGAAGGAAAGAAAGAAAGGAAGCAAGTAAGAAAGCAAGCAAGAAAGAAGGAAAGAAGGAATGAAAGAAATTAGGAGAGATACAAAGAAAGAAACAAGGAAAGAAAGAACTAAAGAACGATGGAAAGAAGGGAATAAAATAGAAAAGAAAGAAAGAAGGAAAGGAACAAAACAAGCTTGAAAGAAAGATAGAAAGAATAGAAAGAATGAATGAAATAAAGAAAGAAAGAAAGAAAGACAGAAAGAAAGAACAACGGAAGGAAAGAGGGAAAGAAGGAAAGAAAGGAAGAAGCAAAGAAAGAAAGATAGAAAGAATAGAAAAAATGAACGAAAGAAAGAAGGAAAGAAAGGAGGAAAGAAAGAAGGAAAGAAGCAAAGAAAGAAAGAAGGAAATAGGGAAAGAAGTAAACAAAGAATGAAAGACAAAAAGAATCAAAGAAAGAAAGTAAGAAGGAAAGAAAGAAAGAAACAAAGAACGAAGGAAGGAAGGAGGGAAAGAATGAAAGAAAGAGGGAAAGAAAGAAAGGAAGAAAGGAAGAAACAAACAAACAATCAAACAAACAAAGAAGTAAGTAAAGAGGGAAAGAAGGAAAGAAAAATGGAAAAAAGAAAGAAAAAAGGAAGAAAGAAGACGAGAAAGAATAAAAAAGAAAGAATGAAAGAACGAAGCAAAGAAAGACGGAAAGAAAGAAAGAATGAAAGAAAGAATGAAAAAAAGAAACATAGAAAGAAAGAAGGAGCGAAAAAGGGAAAGAAGGTAAGAAAGAATATAAGAAAGAAAGAAGGAAGGAAATAAAAGTAGGAAAGAAGGAAAGAAAGAAAGAAGGAAAGAAGGAAAGTAAGAATTATATAAAGAAGGAAACAAGGTAAGAAAGAAAGAAGCAAGGAAGGAAGGAACGAAGCAATGAAAGAAAGGACGAAGGGAAGAAAGGAACAAAGAAAGAAGGAACGCAAGGAGAAAAGCAGGAAAAAACAATTAAAGCAAGAAAGAACCAAGAAACGAAAGAAGGAAAGAAAGAAATAAATAAAGAATGATAGAAAAAGGAAACAAGGAAAGAAAGAGAGAAGCAAAGAAGGTAGGACTGAAAGAAAGAAAGAAGTAGAGTAGGACAGAAAGAAAGAATGAAGGAAAGGAAGAAAGATGGTAAGAAAGAATGAAAGAAGGAAAGAAAGAAAGAAAGAAGAAAGAAAGAAAGAAAGAAGGAAGGAAGGAAAGAAAGAAGGAAAGAAGGAAAAAAGACACAAAGCAAGACGCAAAGAAAGAAAGAAGGAAGGAGGTAACGACAGGGAACGAACGAAAGAAAGCAAGAAAGACGGAAAGAAAGCAGGGAAGAAATAAGGAAAGAAAGAAGGAAAAAAGGAAAAAAATAAGGGAAGAAAGAAGGATAGGAGGAAGGATAGGAAGAAAGAAGGAAAGAAAGACGGAAAGAAAGAACGAAAGAATGAAAGAAAGAAAGAAAAAAGAAAGAAGGAAGGAAACAAGGAAAGAAAGAAAGAAGGAAAGAAACAAGGGAAGAAGGAAAGCAAGAAGGAAAGAAGGAAAGAATTAAAGAAAGAATGATAGAAGGAAAGAAAGAAAGAAGAAAGAAAGAAAGACGGAAGGAAGGAAAGAAAGAAGGAAAGAAGGAAAAAAGACAGAAAGCAAGACGCAAAGAAAGAAAGAAGGAAGGAGGTAACGACAGGGAACGAACGAAAGAAAGCAAGAAACACGGAAAGAAAGCAGGGAAGAAATAAGGAAAGAAAGAAGGAAAAAAGGAAAAAATAAGGGAAGAAAGAAGGATAGGAGGAAGGATAGGAAGAAAGAAGGAAAGAAAGACGGAAAGAAAGAACGAAAGAATGAAAGAAAGAAAGAAAAAAGAAAGAAAGAAGGAAGGAAACAAGGAAAGAAAGAAAGAAGGAAAGAAACAAGGGAAGAAGGAAAGCAAGAAGGAAAGAAGGAAAGAATTAAAGAAAGAATGATAGAAAGAAGGAAAGGAGGAAAGAAAGAAAAAAAGAAGTGGCAAAGAAGGACAGAAACAATGATCGAAAGAAGGAAACAAGGAAAAAAAGAAGGAAGGAAAGAATGAAACAAAGAAAGAAACAATAAATGAAGAAAAGAGGGAAAGAAGGAAGGAAGGATATAAAGAAAGAAAGAAAAAAGGAAGAAAGAAACAAGGAAAGAAAGAAAGCAGGAAAGAAAGAATCAAAGAAGAAAGAAACTTAGAAATAATTAAAGAAAGAAAGAAATAAAGCAGAAACGAAAGAGGGAAAGAGAGAAAGAAGGAAAGAAAGAAAAGAACCAGGGAACAAAGAAGGAAACAAAGAAGGAAAGTAAAAAGGAAACAAGTAAAGAAAGAAAGAAGAATAGAAAGAACATACGAAATAAAGAGAGAGAGGAAAGAAAGAAAGCACGGAAGAAAGAAGGACAGAAAAAGGAGAGATGGATAGAAAAAGAAAAGGACCAAAGTAAGAAGGAAATAAATTAAGAAAGAAAGAAGGAAAGAAGGTAAGAAAGAAGGAAAGATGGAACGAAAGAAAGATTGAAGGAAAGGAAGAAAGAAAGAGAGAAAGAAGCAAAGAAAGAAAAAAAGAAATTAAGAACGAAAGAGAGAAAGAAAGACGGAAGGAAGAAAGAAAGAATGAACGAAAGGAGGAAAGAAAGAAAGAAAGAAAGAAAGAAGGAAGGAAGGAAAGAAAGAATCATAGATAGATGGAAACAAGAAAAGAAAGGAAAAAAGACGTAAGAAAGAAATAATGAACTAAAGAAAGAAAAGGAAAGAATGAAAGAAAGAGAGAATGAGAGACAGAAGGAATGAAAGCAGGAAGGAAAGACAGAAGGAAAGAAAGAAGGAAAGAAAGAAAGACGGAAAGAAGGAAAGAAAGAAAGAACAAACGAAAGAAAGAAAAAAAGGAAAGAAGGAATGAAAAAGATAAGGAAGAAATGAAACGAAAGAAGGAATGACAGCAAGAAGCAAGGAAAGAGGGAAAAGAGGAAAATAGGAAAGAAGGAAAGAAAGAATGATAAGAAGAAGGAAACAAGGAGAGAAAGAAAGAAGCTACGAAGGAACGAAGGAAGGAAAGAAGGAATGAAATAAAGAAGGAAAGAAGGAAAGAAAAATTATAGAAAGGAGGAAACAAGGAAGGAAAGAAATAAGCAACGAAGGAAAGAAGCAATGAAACAAAGATAGAATAAATGAAGGAAAGAGGGAAAGAAGGAAAGAAAGCAAGAACAAAGAAACAAAGAACGAGAGAAGGAAGAAAGAAAGTAGGAAAGAAAGAAAGCAAGAAAGAAGGAAAGAAAGTAAGAAGGAAATAAAGATGGAAACAACAAAAGAAAAAAAGAAGGAAAAAAGATAGTAAGAAAAAAAGAAACAAGCAAGGAAAAAAGGGAAGAAAGAAAGAAACAAAGAAACAGAGCAAGAAAGAAACAAAGAATGACAGAAAGAATGACTGAAAGAAAGAAAGAACGAAAGAAAGAAAGAAAGCAAGCAAGAAAGAAGGAACGAAGTAAAGAAAGAAAGAAAGAAACAAGGATGGAAAGATATAAGGAAAGAAGGAAAGAAAAAATAAAGAAAGAAAGAATTAAAAAATAAAGGAAGAAAAAGAGAAAGAAACAAAGAAGGAAAGAAAGAAGGAAAGAAAGACAGAAAGAAAGAACGAAAGAAAGAAAGAAAGAAAGAAAGGAAGGAAGAAAGGAAGAAAGAAAGAAAGAATGAAAAAAAAACAAAGAAAGAAGTAAAGATGGTTGGAAAGTAGGAAAGCTGAAAGGAAAGAATGATAGAAAGAACGAAAGAAATATAGAAGCAAAGAAACAAGGAAAGTAAGAAGGAAAGTAAGAAAGAAGGAAACAAAGAAAGAAAATAGGAAAGAAGGAAGGAAGAAAAGAAGAAAAGCGGAAAGAAAAAACGAAAGAAAGAAGGAAAGAATGAAAGAAAGAAGCAAAGAAAGAAGGAAACTATTAATTAAAGAAAGAATGATAGAAAGAAGGAAAGAAAGAAGGAAAGAAGGAATGAAAGAAACAAGAAAGGAAAATAGGAAAGAAAGAAGGAATGAAAGAAAGAGGGAACGAAAGCAAGAAAGAAAGAAGGAAAGAAGGAAGGAAATAAAGAAAGAATGAAAGAGAGAATAAAGGAAAAAGGAAAAAGGAAAGAAGGAAATAAGGATAAAAAGAAAGAAAGTAAGAAAGAAAAAAGAAAGAAAGGAAATAAAAACAGAAAGAAAGAGAGAGAAATAGATAGAAAGAAAGAAATAAAGAATAAAAGAAGGAAAGAAAGAGGGAAACCAGGATACAAAGAAGGAAGCAAACAAATAAAGAAGGAATGAAGGGTAGATAGAAGGTAGGAAACAAGGAAAAAAAGAAACAAAGAGAGAATCAAAGAAAAAAGAAAGAAAGAAAGTAAGAGAGAAAGAAAAAAGAAAGAAATATAGAAGGAGAGAACGAAAGAACGAAAGAAAGAAAGAAAGAAAAAAAGAAAAAAGAGAACAAATAGGGCATGAAAGAAACAAAGAATTACAGAAAGCAATAATGACACAAACAAAGAAAGAAAGAAAGAAAGAAGGAAAGGAATAAAGAATGACAGAAAGAAGGTAAGAAAGGTGGAAAGAACTAAAGAGAGAAAGAAAGAAGTAAAGAATGAAAGAAGCCAGGAAAGAAAGAAGGAATGAAAGAAGGAAAGAAAGAGACAAACAAAGAAAGAAAGGAAAGAAAGGAAAAAATAAAGGTAGAAGGAAAGACAGAAAGAAATAACTAAAGAAAGAATGAATGAAGAAAAGAAGGAAAGAAAGACGGAAGGAAAGAAAGAAGGAAAGAGGGAAGAAAGAGGGAAAGAAGTAAAGAAAAAAGGAAAGAAAGAAACAAATAAATAAATGGATAAATAAAGAAAAAGGAAAGAAAAAAGAATGATAAAAAGAAAGAAACAAAGAAGGATAGTAAGAAAACAAGAAACAAAGAAAGAAGCGAAGATAGATATTAGGAAAAAAGGAAACAAAGAAAGAAGGAAGGAAAGGAAGCAAGCAAGAAAGAAAGAAGGAAAGAAAGAAAGAAAAAATGAATGCATGAAAGAACGAAGGAAAGAAAGAAGGCAAGAAAAAAGGAAAGAAGTAAAGATAGAAAGAAAGAAGGATATAAGGAACGAAAGAATGAATGAATGAAAGAAAGAAGGACAGAAAGTTAGAAAGAAAGAAAGAAAGAAAGAAAGAAGGAAGGAAAGAAAGAAGGAAAGAAAGAAGCACAGAAAGAAAGAAAGACGGAAGGAAGGAAGCAAAGGATGAAAGAAAGAAGGAAAGTATGAAAGAATGAAGGAAAAATAGAAAGAAAGTAAGAAAGCAGGAAAGAAGGAAAGAAATAAAGAAAGAAAGTAGCACAGAAAGAAAGAAAGACGGAAGGAAGCAAAGGATGAAAGAAAGAAGGAAACTAAGAAAGAAGGAAAAATAGAAAGAAGGTAAGGAAGCAGGAAAGAAGTCAAGAAAGAAGAAAAGCAAGCAGGAAATAAACAAAGGAACGAACACTCAAAGAACGAAGGGAAGAAGGAAAGAAAGAAAGAAAGAAAGAAACAAAGAAAGAAGGAAAGAAGCGAAGATACAAAGTAGGAAAGAAGGAAAGAAAGAAGGATAGAGCTAAAGAAAGAAGAAAGAAAGCAAGGAAAGAAGGAAAGAAAGAGAGAAAGTAAGAAAAAAGGAAAAAAAGAAAGAGAAAAAGAAAGAAAGAAGTAAAGAAAGAAGAAAAGAAAGAAGCAAAGAAAGGAAGAAAGATACAAAGAAGGAAAAATGAAAGACAGAAAGTTATAAAGAAAGAAAGAGAGAAAGAAAGAGAGAAAGAAAGAATGAATGAATGAAAGAAAGAAGGAAAGAAAGGAGGAAATACAGAAGGATAGAAAAAAGGAAAGAAGTAAAGAAAGAAAGAACCAAAGAAAAAAGAATAGAAGGGAAGATACAAAGAACGAAAGAAGGAAAGAAAGAAAGAAATAAGTAAAGAAAGAAAGAATGAATGAATGAAAGGAAGAAGGAAGGAAAGCAGGAAAGCATGAACGAAAGACTGAGGTAAAGAAAGAATGAAAGAGAGTTAGAAAAAATTAAAGAAAGTAAGAAACAAACAAAGAAAGACAGAAGGAAGGAAAGAAAGAGGGAAAGAAGTAAAGAAGGAAACAAATAAAGAAAGAAAAAAGGAAAGAAGGGAAGATAGAGAGTAGCAAAGAAGGAAAGAAGTAAAGAAAGAAAGAAGGAAAGAAACAATCAAAGAAAGAAAGAGAGTTAGAAAGAAAGAAAGAAAGAACGAAGGAAAGAAAGAAGGAAAGAAAGAAAGGAGGAACGAAAGAGAGAAGGAAAGAAAGAAGGAAAAAAAGAAAGAAGCAAAGAAAGGAAGAAAGATAGCATTAAGGAAAAAAGAAAGAAAGAAAGGGAAAATAAAGAACGAGAGAAAGAAAGAAAAAATGTATGAATGAATGAAACAAAGAAGCAAAGAAAGAAGGAAATACAGACGGATAGAAAAAAGGAAAGAAGCAAAGAAAGAAAGAAAGAACAAAGAAAAAAGAATAGAAGGGAAGATAGAAAGTAGGAAAGAAGGAAAGAAAGAAAGAAAGAAAGATGCAAGGAAAGTGCGAGAGAAAGTAAGAAATAAGTAAAGAAAGAAAGAATGAATGAATGAAAGAAAGAAGGAAAGAAAGGAGGAAAGAAAGAACGAAAGACTGAAGTAAAGAAAGAAAGAAAGACGGAAGGAAAGAAAGAAGCAAGGAGGGAAAGAAAGAAGGAAAGAAAATCAGAAAAAGCTAAAGAAAGAAAGAAAGAAAGAAGGAAAATAGGAAACAAAGGAAGAAATAAGGAAAGAAAGAAAGAAGGAAAGAAGTAAAGAATGAAGAAAAAAGAAAGAAGGAAAGAAATGAATGAATGAATGAATGAAAGAAAGAAGGAAAAGGCTAACGACAGAAGAAAAAAAAAGAACGAAAGAAACAAACAAAGAAAGAAGCTTAGACAGAAAGAAAGAGAGAAAAAATGAAGGAAAGACAGAAAGAAGGAAGGAAAGAAAGAAAGATAGAAAGAAAAAGAAACAAAGAAAGAGAGACGGAAAGAAGGGAAGATAGAAAGTAGGAAAAATGGAAAGAAAGAAAGAAAAAAACGAAAGAAAGTAAGAAGGAAAGAGGTAAAGAAAGAAGAAAAGAAAGAAGGAAAGAAAGAACGAAAGAAACAAAGAACGAAAGTTACACAGAAAGAAGGAGAGAAAGATTAAAGGAAAGAAAGAAAGAAGGAAGGAAGGAAAGAAAGAAAGCTAGAAAGCAGAAAAGAAACAAAGATAGAACGACAGAAGGAAAGTAGGGAAGATAGAAAGTCGGAAAGAAGGAAAGCAAGAAAGAGAGAAAGAAGGAAAGAAAGAAAGAAGGAAAGAAGGGAAGATAGAGAGCAGCAAAGAAGGAAAGAAAGAAAGGAAGAAGGAAAGAAAGAAAGAAAGAAAGAAAGAAAGAAAGAAAGAAAGAAAGTTAGAAAGAAAGAATGAAAGGAAGGAAAGAAAGAATGAAAGGAAGGAAGGAAAGAAAGAAAGAAGGATAGAAAGAAAAAAAGAAACAAAGAAAAAAGCGAAGATAGATATTAGGAAAGAAGGAAAAAAGGAAAGAAGGAAGGAAGGAAAGGAAGATAGCAAGAAAGACAGAAGGAAAGAAAGAAAGAAAAAATGAATGCATGAAAGAATGAAGGAAAGCAAGAAGACAAGAAAAAAGGAAAGAAGTAAGGAAGGAAAGAAAGAAGGAAATGAGGAAGAAAAGAAAGAAAGAAAGAATGAATGAATAAAAGAAAGAAAGAAGGAAAGAAAGAAAGCAAGAAAGAAAACGAGAAAGAAGGAAGGAAATAAAGAAGGAAAGAAAGAAAGAAGGAAGGAAAGAGAGAAGGAAAGAAAGAAGGAAAAAAGAAAGAAAACAAGAAAGAAAGAAGTAAAGAAAGAAGAAAAAAAGAAGGAAAGAAACAAACAAAGAATGAAAGAAAAAAGGAAAGAAAGAAGTAAAGGAGGAGCGAAAGAAAGAAAGAAATGAAGAAAGAAGGAAGGAAAGAAAGAATGAAAGAGTGAAACAAAGAAAGCAATAAAGCAAGAATGTAGGAAAGAAAGAAATTAGCAAGCAAAGAAGTAAAGATAGAACGAATGAAAGAAATAAGGAGAGAGAGAGCAAAGAAAGAAGGACAGATTGAAGGAAAGAATGAAATAAAGGAGGAAAGAAAGAAGGAATGAAAAAAGGAAACAAAGAAAGAAAGAACAAAGGATGAATGAAAGAAAGAAGCCAAGCATGAAAGACAGAAGAGAGAAAAAGGAAGGAAAGAAAAAATAAAGAAACTAACAAGGAAAGAAAGAAGGAAAGAAAGATACCAGGAAAGAAAGACACAAGGAAAGAAAGAAGGAAATAAAGACGGTAAGAAAAAGGAAAGAAGTAAAGAAAGAAAGAAAGAAAGAAAGAAAGAAAGAAAGAAAGAAAGAAAGAAGGAAATAAGGAGTGAAAGAAGTAATGAAGGAAGAACAAAAAGAAGGAAGAGAGAAACAAAGAAATAAAGAAACAAAGAAAGAATGAAAGAAGGAAAAAAGGAAAGACAAAAAGTAGGAAAGAAGGAAAGAAGAAAAATAGAGAGTTAGAAAAATGAAAGAAAGAAAGAAACAAACAAACAAAGAAGGAAAGAAGGAAGGAAAGAAAGAGTGAAAGAAGTAAAGAAGGAAACAAATAAAGAAAAAAACAAACAAAGAAGGAAAGAAGGGAAGATAGAGAGTAGCAAAGAAGCAAAGAAGGAAAGAAAGAAAGAAAGAAAGAAGGAAAGAAACAAAGAAAGAAAGTTAGAAAGAAAGAATCAAAGGAAGGGAGGAAAGAAACAAGGATAGTAAGAAAACAAGAAACAAAGAAAGAAGCGAAGATAGATATTAGGAAAAAAGGAAACAAAGAAAGAAGGAAGGAAAGGAAGCAAGCAAGAAAGAAAGAAGGAAAGAAAGAAAGAAAAAATGAATGCATGAAAGAACGAAGGAAAGAAAGAAGGCAAGAAAAAAGGAAAGAAGTAAAGATAGAAAGAAAGAAGGATATAAGGAACGAAAGAATGAATGAATGAAAGAAAGAAGGAAAGAAAGTTAGAAAGGAAGAAAGAAAGAAAGAAGGAAGGAAAGAAAGAAGGAAAGAAAGAAGCACACAAAGAAAGAAAGACGGAAGGAAGGAAGCAAAGGATGAAAGAAAGAAGGAAAGTATGAAAGAATGAAGGAAAAATAGAAAGAAAGTAAGAAAGCAGGAAAGAAGGAAAGAAATAAAGAAAGAAAGTAGCACAGAAAGAAAGAAAGACGGAAGGAAGCAAAGGATGAAAGAAAGAAGGAAACTAAGAAAGAAGGAAAAATAGAAAGAAGGTAAGGAAGCAGGAAAGAAGTCAAGAAAGAAGAAAAGCAAGCAGGAAATAAACAAAGGAACGAACACTCAAAGAACGAAGGGAAGAAGGAAAGAAAGAAAGAAACAAAGAAACAAAGAAAGAAGGAAAGAAGCGAAGATACAAAGTAGGAAAGAAGGAAAGAAAGAAGGATAGAGCTAAAGAAAGAAGAAAGAAAGCAAGGAAAGAAGGAAAGAAAGAGAGAAAGTAAGAAAAAAGGAAAAAAATAAAGAGAAAAAGAAAGAAAGAAGTAAAGAAAGAAGAAAAGAAAGAAGCAAAAAAGGAAGAAAGATACAAAGAAGGAAAAATGAAAGACAGAAAGTTATAAAGAAAGAAAGAGAGAAAGAAAGAGAGAAAGAAAGAATGAATGAATGAAAGAAAGAAGGAAAGAAAGGAGGAAATACAGAAGGATAGAAAAAAGGAAAGAAGTAAAGAAAGAAAGAACCAAAGAAAAAAGAATAGAAGGGAAGGTACAAAGAACGAAAGAAGGAAAGAAAGAAAGAAATAAGTAAAGAAAGAAAGAATGAATGAATGAAAGGAAGAAGGAAAGAAAGCAGGAAAGCATGAACGAAAGACTGAGGTAAAGAAAGAATGAAAGAGAGTTAGAAAAAATGAAAGAAAGTAAGAAACAAACAAAGAAAGACAGAAGGAAGGAAAGAAAGAGGGAAAGAAGTAAAGAAGGAAACAAATAAAGAAAGAAAAAAGGAAAGAAGGGAAGATAGAGAGTAGCAAAGAAGGAAAGAAGTTAAGAAAGAAAGAAAGAAGGAAAGAAACAATCAAAGAAAGAAAGAGAGTTAGAAAGAAAGAAAGAAAGAAAGAAAGAAAGAAAGAAAGAACTAAGGAAAGAAAGAAGGAAAGAAAGAAAGGAGGAACGAAAGAGAGAAGGAAAGAAAGAAGGAAAAAAAGAAAGAAAAAAAGAAAGAAGCAAAGAAAGGAAGAAAGATAGCATTAAGGAAAAAAGAAAGAAAGAGAAAATAAAGAACGAGAGAAAGAAAGAAAAAATGTATGAATGAATGAAACAAAGAAGGAAAGAAAGAAGGAAATACAGACGGATAGAAGAAAGGAAAGAAGCAAAGAAAGAAAGAAAGAACAAAGAAAAAAGAATAGAAGGGAAGATAGAAAGTAGGAAAGAAGGAAAGAAAGAAAGAAAGATACAAGGAAAGTGCGAGAGAAAGTAAGAAATAAGTAAAGAAAGAAAGAATGAATGAATGAAAGAAAGAAGGAATGAAAGGAGGAAAGAAAGAACGAAAGACTGCAGTAAAGAAAGAAAGAAAGACGGAAGGAAAGAAAGAAGCAAAGAGGGAAAGAAAGAAGGAAAGAAAATCAGAAAAAGCTAAAGAAAGAAAGAAAGAAAGAAGGAAAATAGGAAACAAAGGAAGAAATAAGGAAAGAAAGAAAGAAGGAAAGAAGTAAAGAATGAAGAAAAAAGAAAGAAGGAAAGAAATGAATGAATGAATGAAAGAAAGAAGGAAAAGGGTAAAGACAGAAGAAAAAAAAGAACGAAAGAAACAAACAAAGAAAGAAGCTTAGACAGAAAGAAAGAGAGAAAAAATGAAGGAAAGACAGAAAGAAGGAAGGAAAGAAAGAAAGAAAGATAGAAAGAAAAAGAAACAAAGAAAGAGAGACGGAAAGAAGGGAAGATAGAAAGTAGGAAAAATGGAAAGAAAGAAAGAAAAAAACGAAAGAAAGTAAGAAGGAAAGAGGTAAAGAAAGAAGAAAAGAAAGAAGGAAAGAAAGAACGAAAGAAATAAAGAACGAAAGTTACACAGAAAGAAGGAGAGAAAGAATAAAGGAAAGAAAGAAAGAAGGAAGGAAGGAAAGAAAGAAAGCTAGAAAGCAGAAAAGAAACAAAGATAGAACGAAAGAAGGAAAGTAGGGAAGATAGAAATTCGGAAAGAAGGAAAGCAAGAAAGAGAGAAAGAAGGAAAGAAAGAAAGAAGGAAAGAAGGGAAGATAGAGAGCAGCAAAGAAGGAAAGAAAGAAAGGGAGAAGGAAAGAAAGAAAGAAAGAAAGAAAGAAAGAAAGAAAGAAAGAAAGAAAGAAAGAAAGAAAGTTAGAAAGAAAGAATGAAAGGAAGGAAAGAAAGAATGAAAGGAAGGAAGGAAAGAAAGAAAGAAGGATAGAAAGAAAAAAAGAAACAAAGAAAAAGCGAAGATAGATATTAGGAAAGAAGGAAAAAAGGAAAGAAGGAAGGAAGGAAAGGAAGAAAGCAAGAAAGACAGAAGGAAAGAAAGAAAGAAAAAATGAATGCATGAAAGAATGAAGGAAAGCAAGAAGGCAAGAAAAAAGGAAAGAAGTAAGGAAGGAAAGAAAGAAGGAAATGAGGAAGAAAAGAAAGAAAGAATGAATGAATAAAAGAAAGAAAGAAAGCAAGAAAGAAAAAGAGAAAGAAGGAAGGAAATAAAGAAGGAAAGAAAGAAAGAAGGAAGGAAAGAGAGAAGGAAAGAAAGAAGGAAAAAAGAAAGAAAACAAGAAAGAAAGAAGTAAAGAAAGAAGAAAAAAAGAAGGAAAGAAACAAACAAAGAATGAAAGAAAAAAGGAAAGAAAGAAATAAAGGAGGAGAGAAAGAAAGAAAGAAATGAAGAAAGAAGGAAGGAAAGAAAGAATGAAAGAGTGAAACAAAGAAAGCAATAAAGCAAGAATGTAGGAAAGAAAGAAATTAGCAAGCAAAGAAGTAAAGATAGAAAGAATGAAAGAAATAAGGAGAGAGAGAGCAAAGAAAGAAGGACAGATTGAAGGAAAGAATGAAATAAAGGAGGAAAGAAAGAAGGAATGAAAAAAGGAAAGAAAGAAAGAAAGAACAAAGGATGAATGAAAGAAAGAAGCCAAGCATGAAAGACAGAAGAGAGAAAAAGGAAGGAAAGAAAAAATAAAGAAACTAACAAGGAAAGAAAGAAGGAAAGAAAGATACCAGGAAAGTAAGAAAGACACAAGGAAAGAAAGAAGGAAATAAAGACGGTAAGAAAAAGGAAAGAAGTAAAGAAAGAAAGAAAGAAAGAAAGAAAGAAAGAAGGAAATAAGGAGTGAAAGAAGTAATGAAGGAAGAACAGAAAGAAGGAAGAGAGAAAGAAAGAAATAAAGAAACAAAGAAAGAATGAAAGAAGGAAGAAAGGAAAGACAAAAAGTAGGAAAGAAGGAAAGAAAGAAAGAAGGAAAGAAGCAAAGAAAGACCGAAGAAATGAAAGAACGAAAGAGGGAAAGAAGGCAGGAAAGAAGGAAATAAAAAGACGAAAGAAAGAAAAAAGAAACAAACAAACAAACAAAGAAAATAGGAAACAAAGAAAGAAGGAAGGAAAGAAGAAAAGAAAGAAGGAAAGAAACAAAGAAGGAAAGAAGGGAAGATAGAAAGTAGGAAAGAGGGAAAGAAAGAAAGAATGAAGGAAAGAAAGAAGATAAGAGCTAAGGAAAGAAGAATAGAAAGACGGAAAGTAAGAACGAAAGATACAAAGAAAGAAAGAAAGAAAGAAAGAAAGAAAGTTACAAAGAAGGTTGGAAAGAAAGAATGTAAGAAAGAAAGAAGGAAGGAAGTAAAGAAAAAAGAAAAGAAAGAAGGAAAGAAAGAAAGTTAGAAAGGAAGAAAGAAAGAGTGAATGAATGAATGAAAGAAAGAAGGAAAGAAAGAAAGATAGACAGAAAAAAATAAACAACGAAACAAAGAAAGAAGGAAAGAAGGGTAGATAGAAAGTAGGAAACAAAGAAAGAAAGAAAGAAAGAAACAAGGAAGGAAAGAAGGGAAGATAGAAAGTAGGAAAGAGGGAAAGAAAGAAAGAATGAAAGAAAGAAAGAAAGAAGATAAGAGCTAAAGAAAGAAGAATAGAAAGACGCAAAGAAAGAACGAAAGATACAAGAAAGAAAGAAAGAAA